>PVJN01014998.1:0-45368 GCA_004026805.1 Lasiurus borealis | reverse complement strand
GTCACTCTGAATACAACCAAATCTCAGTTTCTTAGAGGCCTTTACATACAAATGTACAATATATATTTAAAAACGTAGTCTCTTCCAGGTGGAATCACCCATTTGAAACAATAATTTTAAAATCAGAAATAGGAAGACATGCCTTGACCATTTTGATGAGAGTGGCACAGGGTGATTGGATTAAAACAGGCATTGTTGACAACGTTCTTAATAAAAGAATCATTTACTAAGGAATTTGCATTATCTGGCCCAAAGGTGGTGACATTGCTTCTAAGTAGAAGTGGAAATTAATTATCTTTTCTGGCTTCATAAACTTTTTCTAAGTCTGATTATCTAGACTTCATTGCAGTTTTGTGAGCTATTTCATATACTAGTACTTCACTTAATTTATGTCTATCTAAACAAGATAGAACAAGTTGTTTTCTATTGGCCTGATGAAATAGTTCAACCAGGTTTAAATAATAGTGCTGAGGAACCTTTCAAAATGGAAGGTTTCAGAGAATATGTTAGGCTTGGTGATTGCTCAAAGTTGTTTAGCAATCTATAATAATAAAAGCATAAAATGCAAATTGATCAAACAGCCTTGACTTCCAGATGAAGCTGGGGCTGCAGCTGAGGGATCGAGGCAGCCGCCCAAGGTTGCAAGATATGGATTGAGGCAGCGGCCCTCAGCTGTGAAGGCCAACACTTGCATGAGTTTCGTGCATCGAGCCTCTAGTGATTTAATATCTTCAAATAGCCACACAGAAATTAATTATTCTTAAATTTATTCAGAATTTTAGGTCACTTGTCATTTTGATTTCCTTGTGTTGGTTTATAAATAAATCGTACAATTATCCTTTTGCACTGTGTAAAGGAATGCCTTAGTGACACACTTAAGGGAGAATAGATGCCAAACCACAGCATCAGCCAGGGAAACCTGTGTGAAGTTGCTTGATCAGTGTCAGGAATTTTGCCTGTTCTGAAATACAAAGAAAAGGGGATCGTTAAACAAAAGTACCAGCCTCTGCATCTTCTGAGCATTGAGACTATGTCAATAACAACCATTTACTTGTAAAGGTCTTAAAAGTGACCATTTGGAGGCATGCTATAAATTCAGATAACAAAACATGCCATCTTCCATCCATCAAATTATCTGGGTATGGTTTTTAAGTTCTGAACAAGAATAGTCGCTAATGATGCAGTGAAAGCGTAAGGCTTCACCAACAGAACTGGGATTAAATACGTGCCTACGTCTTCCTGATCTTCCTTTTTATTGGAAACTCTCAAAATTATTTCGTGACACCTACCCATCACCGCACAAGCAGGTGTGGTAAGAGAGAAAAAGAAAGACACATGTGATCCAACACCTCTGATAAAAAGAAAATCTTTCAAGAGCTATTCTTAGAGGTATCCCTAATATGTAAACGGGCATTCGAGATGCAAACCAACATGTGTATAGGCAGGAAAAGTATTTTGATTGATGTGGTGTTTCTCTCCACATCCCGCCTCAGCTGAAACAATGGAATCACACCTCATTAACTCTATACTTTCAGCCTCCCCAATCTGTATCCACTGCACCTGGTTCATTGTCTCCATTTACCCAACCGATTTCCACAGGCTGGAGTTACAGCCTTAACTGGCTGCCCGCCAGAAATTAAACAAAGGGAAGAATGAGTGACTCCCTGTACTCAGGCCTCCCAAAGACAACAGATAGAAAAAAAAAAAGTTCGAATCATTATAGCCTTTAAAACACAGACAAAACGCACGCCATTATTGCTTAAAATATCTTAACTTTACAAAGTTCATTTAATTCTCATTTCCAAGAGTTACCTTTTGAATCCTGTGGTGGTGTTTTAACTTGTAAGGGATTTAATTAATCGCATAAATTCTGCATTGCCAAGTTTAGTGAATAAGCAGGCCTGGGCTTTTACTACAGTCAGCATTACTGCTGGAGTGTTTTGGTGTCTGTTAGGAAGTTTTACGCGTATTTTTATAGGAGAGAGGTGCATTGGTGGAAATTTGTGTATGGAGTGTTAGGGAATTATGGTTCATATGCAAACTTGTTTGTAAAATATGCAACTCGCTTGTGGTTATTAATACTAACACCTGTCTACACTGTGTGTTACCCATAGAGAGAAAATGTGTGTATTTGCTGTAATGTAGAGATGTGCTAACTTGAATGTTTCAACAATTCATATTTTTTTACCCTTCTGCAAGTTTTAGTTTCGGCTTCCAATTTGAGAGAATAAAAACAGAATGTACTGTGGTTTTATGAATAGATTTCTAAGAAAACAAGGCTTGATAAATGTAGAGAAGTAATCGGGAACAAAACAAATTTTGATGTGCAGAAGTAATTTGGATTTTCAATGCTTCTCATTCAACTAATTATTATAGTCATTTTTTTTCTCTCTCCAGGCTTCTTCCACCTTATAGAGCAAATTTCTTATAGTTTATGCAGCAATAATCCACACTACAGATAAAGAGTAAATGAGTTAAATAATAGAGGTGATTGGGAGATGAGAAACTAAATATTGCTACATAAGGAATTTAGAAAAATTCACTTTCCAGAAGATAATGCCAAGTCTTAAAATAGAGGCCTGTATATATTTTGCTTTCAGAGAGAGGAAGGAAGAGGAAGAGAGAAATAGAAACATCAATGATGAGAGATAAACATTGATCAGCAGCCTCCTCCACTCCCCCTATTGGGGACCAAGCCTACAACCCAGGGATGTGCCCTAACCAGGACTCAAACCCAAGACCCTTCAATCCTTAGGGTCAGTGCTCTAACCACTGAGAAAAACCCGCCAGGGCTGGAAACCGTTTTAGTGTAGACCACGATGATAATTCATTAGGCCACTTGCATAATTTGGAGTGTTTTGTTTTGTTTTTAACCTTCATTAATAGTCATCAGGGTAAAAAATCATTGCATATAAATCAGGCCGAAAAATTAGTAGAAGCGGGAATTCTGATGGTGTGCAAAGGGCAGGGGGGTGGTTGTGTGCAATGGGTTTATGACTGTTGATCCCAGGCCATTAGCAGTTCAAATTCTTCGTTGTAAGTACCTGCTATGGAGAGCAAGTAAGACTTGACAGCGGCTTCTTACTTCTCTGAGTAAGACAGAAACAGGGCCCGAGACACAAAATTACCCAAAAGGTTGCTCACTTACTACTTTTTTCCCTTCACCTCGCTACCCTTTGGTCAACCACAGTATTTTAATATGTATTACATTCCTAGAATTTATTTATTCTAAAAACAAAAGTTTATAAAATACCTGACTGCATTCCCCCATTCTCCCAAACCAATTCAAACATTTTCTTATAGTTGTGACTTGTCTTTTCATTATTTTAACAGTGTGTTGCATGGAGCAGAGGTTTTCATTTTAGTGAAATCCAGCTTATCGATTATTTCTTTCATGGATCTTGCTTTTGGTGTTGTATCTAAAAAGTCATCTACAAACCCAAAGTAAGGTACATTTTCTTTTGAATTTATCTTCCAGGAATTTAGTGGTTTGGCAATTTACAGTTTAGTCTGTGTTCCATTTGAGCTAACTTTTGTGAAGTTAGGACTGGCCAAAACTGGTTTGGCTCAGTGGATAGAGTGTTGGCCTGCAGACTCAAGGGTCCCAGGTTTGATTCCAGTTAGGGGCATGTACCTTGGTTGTGCACACATTCCAGTGGGGGGTGTGCAGGAGGCAGCTGAATGATGTTTCTAGCCCTCTATCTTTCTCTCCTCCTCTCTGTAAAATATCAATAAAATATATTTTTAAAAAAAGAAAGAAAAGTTTAAGGACTGTGTCTAGATTTATTTTCTTTTTTTTCAGGTGCATGTCCAATTGTTCCAACACTATTCATTACTTCTTTGTATTGTCTTCACTTCTTTGTCAAAAATCGTTGACTACTGTTATGTAGATTTCTTTCTGGGCACTCTATTCTGTGGTCTATTTTTCTGTTCTTTACCTAATATCCCACTGTTTTGATTAAGATAGCCTTACAGTATGTCTTTAAGTTGGGATGGGCAGCTCTCAGGTTCCATTTCTTTTAACCACTTTTTACATTTTTATGGGGAGGCAGTGTGGTAATAAGTTAAGCAAGAGGGTATTTGGTTTAAAGGACGTTCTGGTCTCCGTTTAGAATTAAACTTCAGCTCTGCCCCTTATTAGACCTCTGATCTCAGCCCCAGGTAAATTACCTAGCTTTTTTAAACTTCAGCTTCACCTCCTTAAAGTGGAAATAAGTGAATATTCTAAACCATTGCATTGTGAAATTAGATAAAATGGTTGCTATGGAGTGCTTTGCCAGAGTGTGTGTTCAAATCAAGGTGAGCTAGATCATTATTCTTGAGGGCAGCAGTTTCATTGTTATCATTAGCATCAATGAAGCATTTGTTGTCTGCCATTCTGGACTCTAACTCCACTTCTGGAGTTTGCTACATTCATGGGCCTAGAGAGTATTTTGAGCATGGAATCCAAACTCACCTAACAAGACACCTGCCACAAGTATGCTCCCTCTCAAAATATTAGAGAATTGGATAATAATGAAAATCAATCTCTCTGATATTCAACTTCCTTTTCAGTAAAAATCATGATAGTAAGGGCTGCCTTTCATTGTTCTTCCCAAAATGAAATCCAAGAGTACTTTTAATTGTCTGCAATATTATAAGGACTGAAAAAATTAAATTAAATCATTATTATTATGTTATATGAGAAATACCTTGACTACCAACCTTGAAGTTTATTGTTTGCTCTAATTCAAACTGTATATTTTATAAAATGTCTCTTTTGTTTTTTGTTTATGTGCTGACTGTTTTTGCTTTATATGACAGTGACCTCAGAAGTCCAAAGTACAATTTTTTAAAAAAAGAGAGAAAAGTACAGAATCTCTATTTGAAGTACTGGCAAACTAGGGGTTCCTCTTACTCAAGTCATTACCCTCCTTCAAAGTACCCTTGAAGTGCCTCTGTAGAAAACAACTGGAAAACCAATGATCTAATCCAATCTTCTCATTTTCAACACAGGAAGGCTGAAAAGTGAATTTATTTCATCAAAGCTGCAGAGGAAGTTAAAGATAGAACAGGAATAAAACCCATGATCCCAGACCTCTGGTTAATGCTTTCCCTAAGCATAAGGCATGAACATGACACTGGACTTGACAGTGACAGTGTGCTCTATGATTTGTATCACAAGTCCCTGGGAGGCAGGGACAGTGGCATTTGTTGTACTCTAACCAGTGTATTGGGCAGTTAATAAATAGACTGCTGCTCCATTCATTTCTTTCATGGTTAAAATTTATTGACTGAAAGTCATTTGGTTTTATTTTGTGAAATAAAATTTTAAGACGTATGTTGAGTTATTATTAGAATACTCTTCAAAGTAAGTGAAAATTAAAGGTTTCATAGGTCAGCATTCTAAATGCCCATACCACTAAGTAAAAAGTAAGAAATGCATGTTTCCAACTCTCATAGCGCACATAAATATGATTGTCATTTTAAAAATGCAGTATTTTCAATAAATTTAAACATTTTCCAAGACTTTACAATAGTAATATGTTCACATTAAAAACATTCTTTGGCATTGTACTCAAGTGACAAAGCATTTATCAACCATTCAGGACAAATGATAATACCATTCTATTATAAATACTTATCATTAAATTAAAATTATTTTCAAAATTAAATGATTTAATAATCATCCTTAAAGGTGATAAAATAATTGTTCCTATTTATGTACTTTTGGTCCATAAAAATGGAATGTAATTAATGATGTATTTTTAAATGTATTGACTAATAAAGTAACTGAATATAAATATACTAGTATGAGAACTGTTGGATATGCTTTTCCTAAAGCATCACCAAAATAACTTGATGAGTTATTGCTTACTCTAGTAAAGGAAATCACCATCTCCATAAAATCTTAGCAAGGGCAAATTCAAAATATTTATGAGATGACACTTTAATAAAGGTTATGACTGCTGGATATGGTTAGGTGAGGCAAGGGGATCAAAGTTTTGGGTCTAAACTAGCCTTTAGTATGTTCTATTGAAGAAGTTATGGGCCTTTCAGGTAGGTCCTAAAATCCTAATATAAAAAACAACAACTCTGAGTCCATTATGACTAGACTCGACCAACCAGAAATCAGTCCTGCAGTCAGTGCTGGGTTGCCGTGGTGACCCAGCACTGATTGCTGAGAGGGCTGCTAATCAGGCCCAGAGAGAGGCCTGAAGACAGAGCAGGGTCTGATCCATAGCCTATGTGGCAGCTGTTGATCAGCATTTGCCTCTCTCTTTCTCTCCAGGCTGGGCCAGCAGCTGCTCCTCCATTTCTCTCCTGGCTTCTATTGGGACTTCTGATCAGTCCTGCCTTTCTGACCAGTCCCCATTGATAGGCTCAGAGACGCTGACTGGCATAGAAACTGACCAACCAGAACCAAATATAGGTCAACTGTGAGGAGCCAATGGCTGCCTTGGAGACAGAGCTTTTGATGCTTATTGGCATAGAAACTGACCAATCAGAACCAAATTGGCCAGCAGAGTAGGGCAGTTGAGGACAAGATCAGACCTCCAGGGGTGGGCAGTTTGAAGTGAGATCAGGCCAACAGGAGAGGGGAATTAGGGGTGATCAGGCAGGCAGAGGCAGTTAGGGGCTATCAGGCTGGCAGGAAAGGCAGTTGCTGGCGACCAGACCAGCAGGAATCAGGCCTAAACTGGTAGTTGGACAGCCCCCAAAGGGTCCTCAATTATAGAGGTTGCAGGCTGAGCTGAGGGAACACTCCCCTCTCTGTGCAAAAAATTTTATGCAATGGTCCACTAGTAAATAATAAAGTTATTTCCCACTCTTTTTTCCTGGGCAAAGGTCTGCAGAAGAAGGAAAGTCAAATTAATGAGGAGAGTAAACTGCAGATTTAGATGTTTTGGCTTTCAGAGGATTCACATGTAAGAGAGTTAAGAGTGAAAACATGAAAAGTGAAATTGCATAATTTGACAAACTTCAAATATATAAGGGCTTTTATTTTTCTCCACCAATCAACGCATAGGTTTTTTCCCAAAAGTTTTTCCAGGTCTGTTGAAAGCTTCTACTGAATTGTTTGAAAAGTTGTGGAACCTCAAGATTACTTCTTCAAGGCATTCTTGCTGACTCAAAGAGTTAATGACATTTTCACAGACAATTTATACCTTGTTCCTTCAAGTACCCCAGAGTGCCTTTGCCTCCAGCAAAGATATCAGATAAAAAGTCCACAGATAAATCTGCCCTTAATCTCAGTAGCTGCTCCATTGCTTGCACATGTTCCATATCTAATCTTTCTCCTATTTAACTCATTCTTTCATTCATTCATTCAACAAATAACTACCAGATTCCTAGTATGGACAAAAGCATATAAGCAGCACTGGGGACCACTGACAGGAAAGAGGGAAAAACAATCCATAAACTTCCTTTCTATTGACTGGGAAAGGAAGACAAAGAACAATTAACAAGATGATCACAGAGTAAACTGAAGAAAACACAGATTGGCTCCAAAGAGCATACAGTAGGGACAGCAAACCCATTGTGATCAGGTATGGTTTAAGAAAGATATTTTGAGGAAGTGAAGTTTACCCATGGAATGTCATGATGTGTGCCATATAGTCAGGTAAAATGGCAGTGGGAGAGAAAAGTCAGAGAGAATATCGGCTACATAAAAATTCTTATTTATTAAGTTAATAGTATTTATTTCAATATATTGGAAAACATGCCTGCTGTCACACAATGGGAGAGAATAATACCAGTTGTGAGAGCTCTAGCACAGGAAAGAGAACAGTATGGTCACTGAGTTTGAAAAGATGTGTGGAGATTGAGTTAAAAAGAAAAATAGGAGGAAAAGCTGCAGATAGAGCTGCAGAAATAGACAAGGTTAGATGAGCTAGGCACCTTTTCTAACCTGTGCCAAGAAATTCACTTTTCTTAAAGATAACGGGAAGCCACAGAAGAATTTTAAGCATACATAGAGTTGCATACACTCTCTAAAAAAAAAAGAAAAAAGAAAAGCCCTCCTAGGTACAGGGGTACAGACAGCAATTCTAAAAACTGCCTTACATGTATACTGGGGGTGGACATTACATATATGGAGAGTGGATGGTAGAAGTCAGGTTTCTCATTGTGAAAGAAGGAAATTTAAATAAACAAAAAAGGAAGGATAGAATGTATGTTGTGGCACTGAATGAAAGCATGAGACATCGATATGAACTCATTATTAATTACATAGATGGATAGCTAGGTAGATAGATAGCTATAGAAACAATGGCAGATGTCTGTGCATTCGTAGGTTAGTGTACACATATTATCTGGTTCTGTCTGTTGGCCTAGCAACAAGGATACCCCAGTAGAAAGGTGCACAGGCAACACCCAGATCTTGATTTCTGAATGATCTTCTCTGATACATAATCTTTGGGTTAATGGCTGATTTTAGGGTTGAGGCAGAATCAATTCAAGATAAGCCTGGAGCATCTTATAATAATATTAACATTTTTTAAGTGAGGGGATATCAAAGGGACATAAGAACCCCCAATATCCAAAAATTAGACAATCTGAGCAACAAAATAAATGGAATGTCTATATCTATATCTATACCTATACCTATAGACCTATATCTATATCTATATCTATATCTATATCTATATCTATATCTATATCTATACCTATACCTATACCTATATCTATATCTACATCTATATCTATATCTATATCTATATCTGTCTATCTATCTATCTACCTATCTATCTATCCATCTATCTATCTATCTATCTAAAAGCCTAAGTGACCAAACCACCTGTTGACTGGTGGCTCTGACACACACTGATAACCAGGGGGCAGACACTCAGTGTACCTTGAACGAGTAATGAAGATTAACATCATTAGTGAGATCATGTGACTATCATTTACCTTCCCTTATGAGGTGATGACTAGGCCATTTCAACTCTATGGTATTCTTTTCAAAATCCCATAAGATGAATCTAATGAGAAAAGAAAAAGACATTTAAAAACTCAGTTCAGGGATATTCTAGAGCAGTGGTTCTCAACCTTTCTAATGCCGTGACCCTTTAATACAATTCCTCATGTTGTGGTGACCCCCAACCATAAAATTATTTTCATTGCTTCTTCATAACTGTAATTTTGCTACTGTTGAACTGTAATGTAAATATCTGATATGCAGGATGTATTTTCATTGTTACAAATTGAGCATAATTAAAGCATAGGGATTAATCACAAAAACAATATGTCATTATATATTGTGAAATATTTATTTCTAATTACAAATAAATGAAATTTTGTTTTGAATAATGGTGTAGCATGGGCAACAGTCTTCATATAACAACAGTAAACTACATTGCTACATTTTGCTACACCGAGGAGCGGTGTGTTGGTTCCTAAGACCATGGGAAATAGGTATTTTCCAATAGTCTTAGGTGACCCCTGTGAAAGGGTTGTTCGACCCCCAAAGGGGTCACAACCCACAGGTTGAGAACCACTGTTCTAGAGGATAACTGGATAACACTATATAAGACCATCAAGGACACTTTGATCTTGGACATCCAGCATCCAAAACTGTGAGAAATAAATGTAGTTCAGGCTGCTCTACCCAGTATAATATTTTTGTTATTGCAGTTCAAAGGGATTAAGAAACATGATTTATAAAAGATCATCAATGGAAAAAGTGGTGAAATCTCAAGGAAATCTGGAGTTTAGGTAATACAGTGGTACCTCGAGATACGAGTCCCCTAACATTTGAGATTTTTGAGATAATGAGCCGTTGAGCGAGCAATTTTTGCTTTGAAATATGAGCAACAGTTGAGATAGGAGTAATCATGCGGATCGGTCGGCTGCACACAACCCACCAGTTTACTGCGACTTGAGTGTCTCATAGTTACCCAAGCCTCAAGGTTATGGAACGAATTAAACTCGTATCTCGAGGTACTACTGTAGTAATATATTAATCAGTCAGTCTCTTAATTTTGACAAATGCACCAAAGTAATGTAAGATGCTAACAATGGGAAAAAGTGGGTATGTGTTTTACAGAAAATATTTGTATTTTCTTTTTGACTTTATGCAAAACTAAAATTGTTTCAAAATGAAAAGTTTAAATACAAATAAATAAAAGACAGCTTCAGGCCTATCAAAGCCTGTAGGACACTACAGCTCAACAGGGTCATATCTTCCCTTCACTCCTCAATGTTCACAGAGAGATTTCCAAACACTACAAGTTAATTATATTTGAACAGAGACTGGCTCTGAAATGGTACTTGGATTTTTTTTTTCTTCTTTAGTGGGACAGAAAACACTTCAAAAACTGATTTGTGTTAGCTTTAAAAAAAATGTGTTTAGAATAACTGCCACAAAAATAATTATTTCAAAAAAAAATCAATGAAAGCAAGCATGTTTTCAAAGAAGTGTTAAGGACAGAGAGAATATTATATTTGACAAGCCAGCATTAAACACCTTATTTTTTTGTAAATCTTCACAGATGTCAGCAATAACATTATTGTAGAGTACAAAAAAAAAATAGTTTTAACATGAAAAACACTCAGCATTATTTATTCTTTGGTGGCTTTTAAGATGGAGTTATTTTGGGGATGTTTTTAACAAACCACAGGGCCATTACTACACAGTACGACCATGTGCAACTGTCTTCTAATGCATTTCTTTTTCTTCCACCAAGACCTACATGACACTACTCTTGTGGCTCAGTAATGAGCCAGCCAAGAGCTTGTTTCTATTCACAGAAAGGTGTTTCCAGAAGTCACTCCTGTTTGATCAGAAGCAGGAGAGGCAGAATACACAGTCAAGGTTTTGCATCCTTTTGTGAAGCTCTGAGCTAGAGGTGCCCACAGATCCGTTTCACTTAAGAATTCTGCATTGTTTTAGACTCATTATAATCAAAACTTACCCCAGGAACTGGTGTAATTTCCTAAAACTTTTGCAAAGCACCAAATTATCTAAGCCTTAAGAACTGTGCTCTCTGGCCCTTCCATTTATTTTTAGTCCATTTCTTTGACTTTAGTTAACTCTTAATGATTCTGATGTCGAGTTATTTTTTTTTTCATATATTCTCCTTCTCTATTAGCACAATTGTTTTCCTGGTGACCTCATGCCTAGACGGCTTGTTTGGCAAGCCCTCAAACAGTGTGTCTGACTCTTGATCTTCTTCTGAGTCTACGTCCTAATAAAACTCTGTCTTCCTCCCACTCTCCCCAGGGAAATCCTTCCTCTCCCGGAGGCTGGTGGGGACTGGCACAGTGGCACATTCCATTAAAATCACATTCTTTAATTTCTTTGACTTCTTGGTAAAATAAAACGCTGCATATAAAAAAAAGGGAAGCAATTAAACCTAAATTTAATCTTCAAGGAAAAATAAACACATGTGTCTACATTTATTGTGTTCTAATGCTATTATTCTCTACTTAGCACGTACTTGTATTTCTTTGCTTTGTTTTGGAGATGTATTCCAGGAGTTTTTCATTAGACCTTTCCCAAGGCTGCTCTGGTATCTTTTATCAATTTATTTTCAGATCTCATGTGTTATTGCTATGCATTTTGAAGCCTCAGACTGTTATTTTATTTTGTCTTGATTTAATGTTTCTCTTCAACAAAAGGAAGAGCCTTGCAGGTCTATGATGTCCCAACTAATTGTCTAATATATATAGTTCAATGAATATTGGGGAGAAAAAAATTAATTGCTTGAAATTCAGGAAGCTAATAATACATTTGTTGTCCTCGACTTCTTGGTGTATGACCACCTCACATCAGAAGTTGGATAGTGTGACTGGCCTTTTAGATTTTATATCTTTCTAATTCTTTATTTTATAAACTGTACAAATGTAGTGTTAAATCAGCCATTTTCACAGCTGCCCAGTCTTATGACCCAGAGATCTAAACACCTTAAATATGTATTACTAGAGGCCCTGTGCATGAAATTTGTCCGCAGTGGGGGGTGTTCCTGAGCTAGCCTGCACCTTCTCTAATCTGGGACCCCTCAGGGAATGTACATGGGTAGGGGCCAGCTGTTTTGCCCTGAAGGGTGTCTTGCATCAGGGTAGGGATTCCCTTGGGGGATGGGACAGCCTGGGTGAGGGTTCTGTGGTGGTTTACAGGCCATCCATGCCTAATGGTGATCCAGGTAGAAGCCCAGTTATCTAGGATTTATTTATCTTCTATAATTGAAACTTTGTAGCCTTGAACAGAGCCAAGCCTCCTACTTGCTCTGTGGCCACAGACATTTTGCTGGGATTTATTTATCTTCTATTATTAAAACTTTGTAACCTTGAGTGGAGGCCTAGGCTGGCCAGGGTGTACAGAAAGCTTGGCTTCCTCCATTACCAGGGAAACCCAAGCCTTCTGCTCTCTCCATGACTGCAGCCATCTTGTTTGGGTTAATTTGCATACTTGCTCCTGATTAGCTGGTGGGCTTGGCTCGTGGGTGTAGCAGATTGGTGGTTAATTTGCATATTACTATTTTATTAGATAGGATAATATATTCATAGAGCATACTATATCCTATATAATAAAGAGATAATATGCAAATTTACCATCACTCTAACACACAAGATGGCCACCCCCATGTGGCCAAAGATGGCTGCCCCCATGTGGACACAAGATGGCCACCAAAAAGATGGCCAGCAGGGGAGGGCATTTAGAGGTAAACAGGCTGGCAGAGAAGTGCAGTTGGGGGCAACCAGACCTGAAGGGGAGGACAGTTGGTAGAGACCAGGCCTACAGGGGAGAGCAGTTGGGGGGAAAAGGCCTATAGGAGAGGATAGTCTGGCAGGGGAGGGAAGTTAGGAGCAACTATTCTGCAAGAAAGGGCAGTTAGGGGTGACCAAGCAAGCAGGGGAGGGCAGTTTAGGGAGATTGGACTGGCAGGAGAGCAGTTAGGTATCAATCAGGCTGGCAGTTAGGTGTCAAGCAGGCTAGCAGTGTTTAGGGCATGATCAGGCTGAGGGGCAGTTGTTAGGGGCAATCAGTCAGGCAGGCATGTGAGCAGTTGGGAATCAGACCTGGATTGTAAGAGGGATGTCTGACTGCCCATTTAGGCCCGTTGCCACTAGGTTCAGGCCCAAACGGGCAGTCAGACATACCTTGAGGGTACCATATTGGAGAGGGTGCAGGCTGGGCCAAAGGACACCCCTCTTCCATGCACAAATTTCATGAACTGGGGCTCCAGTTATATATATAATTTGCTTTCTTCCTACATTGCCATTTACTATATGAACAATGAACATAATTTCCATGGAATTAAATATTATATTAAACAAATTTTAACATATTAATTTAAAATACCATTGTGGGATTTGAAATTTGTGTATTTTTTATGTATATTTGTGCTCAACTCTGATTATTTCCTGAGGAAACAGTGTTTTAAAGTGAATATATGAAAGTTGTACTATGTTGATTACTTATCAAAACTATAAGGTGGTATCTGCCTTATAGTTTATTGTTTTCTAATTTTATTAGTAGTGAGGTAGTTTTGTAATATTTTATTATTTGTTCTTTATGATACCCCTTTTATATTTTTTTGAAATAACAAATTGTTTCTTATTCAAAAATCAAGTACTTGTATTGTAGTAATGGCCACTTCTTCTATACTGTTTTCAAAAACATTTTGCCTGTTTAATCATGTGTATTTGCATTTTTTGTTTTGTTCATATTATCATGTGGGACTCCAAAATTAAAATTTTTCATGATCAAATTGATCAAAATTTCCCTATGTGGCACTTTTCAGTTATTTGTTAGTAAGATTGTCTCATAGTAAAATGTTTTTTCAAATTTTTTATTTGTCTTTTTTTTTCTTCTAAAACTTGTGATATATCTGAAATCTATTTTATTGTTTATAGGATATAAATATGTAAATGTATCCTTCTTCAAATAGAACATTTTCTTCAAATCATTCACTGAATTACTTTTTTTAAAACTGATGTTTGATTTTTGTTTGTCATATTTCAAATACGTAATTTGGAGTAAATGAATAACATAAATTCATTACCAATAGCTAGAAAATACAAGTTAAATATTAATGTACTTTTCCCACATATCTTAGATTAGTTTTACATAGTGTTTTTTTTTCAAATAAATTTAGGGGATCATTTTGTCAATTAATAGGTAAATTATTAATTGTTAAATTATTTAATCAAATAATTAAAGAATAGGCCTTTTCACTTATAACATAGATAGAAATAATCATTTTATTTTTTCATATTTAAACTTTGCCAATACATAAGCACAAATTTTAATACAAGTCTCCTAATAATTCCTCAATTTTTATTTCTGAAAATTCCTTATGGAAATCATTGTGATCAACCAACAATATAAACTGATATTCTTGTTCCCTCAAAGACCTACTTAAGCTGAGACCGATTTGGCTCTGTGGATAGAGCGTTGGCCTGCAGACTGAAAGTTCCCAGGTTCAATTCCGGTCAGGGGCATGTACCTTGCTTGTGGGCACATCTCCACTGTGGGGCGTGCAGGAGGCGGCTGATTGATGTCTCTCTCTCATCGATGTTTCTGACTTTCTATCTCTCTCTCTTCCTCTCTGTAAAAAATCAATAAAATATATTAAAGACCTACTTCATCCTACACAAAACTGGGCATAACAATTGTTATGGGCAGGACAATTGTTAGCATTAATGTCCTATATCAATCTTCATTACAGTGCAATCAGTGTTTTTTGTGAATAAATGTTTATAAAGGACAATAAAAACAACAACAACAAATATAAAAGCATAACTCCTTTTGCAATATACTAGTGATAAAGGAATAACCATCTAAAGTTAATCCCAGTAGAATATTTATTTTCACAATTAAATTTCCAGAAAACTTTTTATGTATTTGTTTGTTTGTTTGTTTATTTTTTGAGAAAGGAATAGAAATAGAAGAATACGGATGATTGGAAAACAAACAAAACCTCTACCCAGAAACTAATAACCCCTGCAGAGTTCAGTTTAATGCTGCTTTGTGGGAGCATAAAGTTACAAGTGGGATTATTTGACAAGAGCAGAAGTTAGAAATAAAAAACATACTATTTTTTTAAAAGAATTATACAAAGTATATAAAGTTCAACCTGTCTCAGTCTCTCACTTTCTCTCTTTTCTCTCTCACTTAAAGCACTAAGAAGGGCTTATCATTTCAACATGAGATATTGATTTGGCTATCTAAGTACTGTACTATCAAAGCTTATATTTTACTCTTGTCACAGTAATAAATTTCTCAGTTAGTTTATGACTCAGGGAAGTCTGTGTTCAACTTTAACAAAGTTGAATAGAAATCACTGAGAGATATTTTCTACTTTTCAGGAATAAAAATCTAATACAATTTAATTTCATTATAATTTTAATAAATATATCTGTTTTCTAGGAAACTATGTTTATCCAACAATGTGAAATTATTCTATCACTTTATGCAGCTCAAACCCCATTGCTATTTGAAACTGTAAGAAAACTGAGTACATTTTATTTTTTTCCACTGCTGAATCTACTATATCCATGACAGCAGACCCTTAATCTTCATTATCCTCATTTGGAGCATCCTACTTCATAAAGACAGAATATGCAAATTGACCATAACTCCACAACAAAGATGGCAGAACCCACAGCCAATAAGGAGGGAATATGCAAATTGATGCAACAAGCCAAGAGGCAGAAGGAGGCTCTGGCTGGAGCAAAGGTGGAAAAGAGGCTCCAGGCAGGAGGGAAGGCGGAAAGGCAGCTCCAGCCAGTGCAAAGGTGGTGCCGGCAGCTAGCGGAAGGAAGGCCTATTCTTGCACAAATCTTTGTGCATCGGGCCTCTAGTATCTAATTAAAATGTATCATTTTGGGTCATTTTGAGAATTGATAAAATGGTATTAGATGTTTTTTTCTCTCCATAAAGCATTTACACTTATTCTTAACAACATGCAAACAAAATAAAAACATAGGTGACCAAGATTATATTGGTATATTTTTTAATGAAATAGTCTTAAAAACTAAACATTGTTTATATCAGACAGATTAATTTTCATTCAGAAAATTTACAGTTTGTCACCTACATATTTTCCTTCCCATTGATTTTGTACAGCCTCCTTTTCACAGGCAGGTATTTTCAATATGATTTTATTACTCTAATTTATTTACCTGACAGAAACACCTCAGATTAAAGAATTTTTCAATCTATATGCTTCAGTCCACTGAAAACTGCTTTGGTGGGTTTAACTTGCTGTTTTATATGCTTAGAATGAGAACAATTGTGATATCAAAGAAAAACTATATACAGATGTATTTCAGGAAGACATGTACATCATTCTCTAATTGGAGACTAGGAACTGTGAGGATAAATCACTGTAACATTTAACAACTAAACGTAGAAGACTCTGTGAATATCATGATTTGATATTAACACTGGCTTGCTTTTACAGCTCAAAACACCTTTATATAAAATCCTTGAATATTTTACATAATTATTTTAACTGTGTTTCTTATAAATATTCCCTGTGGAATCAACCCAACAACATATTTGTGGGTATATATAAAGTACATATTGTTGTTCATCATCTCATTTTGTTGGATTGTAAGTAAACTTACTTTCATATATAAAGCGTTAAATTTTTCACATATAAAGGACTTTTTCTACCTTCTTTATAACTAGTTATTTTCCTAGCTAGCTCTCTCTCCTAGGCCCTTTCCAGGCTAATAACTGATGTCCTGTGCTGACCAGAAGGTTTCTGTGTTGAGTCCTGGCTCTCTTTAGTCCTAATTTAAGGTGCAATCCAGTATCCAGTGCCTACTATTGTCTTATTCAATTGAAATTCACTGTGATTTCCACCTATTTTTCCAGATAGAGATGCTGCTTTGTTTCCTAATCAATAAGAAATTGCAATCTCTTTTCCAGTGACTGTAGCCTTGAACTCTGGGTCAGCTGCTTAGACCATGATGAAAACTGTTCACTGCACCATCTGGGTTCTCTGTGGCTCTCTTACACTGAACAGCCTGCAACCTAAAATGAGAAGGAGTTTCCTATATAGCGTGGATGTTATTTTGTGTCTCCTCTCATTAGGCTCACTCCTCAACTTTTCTTAGTTAATATCATACCAGATCCTTTTTCCTACTCACTTCTCACTAGACACGAACTTACATTTGTATAAAATAATCCTGCCTCCCCCAGACAGTATATATAAATCCACTTTTTGTAGTCTATGTCATATACAATAATGTATACTCACCTAACACCAAACCAATACAATATCACTGGTAGTTGTTCTTGTCAATCTCTGTGGTTATAAAATAACTAAATGGGAATCGATATTTCTCACTCTGCTTCTTAAACTATGTTTTACCACTCTTACCATTCTTGTTAACCACTTATTGGAGTGCTCTAAACTCACTTTTACGGGGTTAGAAAGAGGCCAGAATGTGACCTCATGTGGATTTCAGAAGTTCATGTCAATTAGAGAAGCAGAGCCCTCAACACAAGAAATGATGATCTGCGAGTTAGCGAGCCTCCAGAGATTGTGAGCATGTGACCGACATGTGGGCTCTGTGTTAACATTCTAACTGTTCAAGAAAAGTCAGGTATCTAAATTCCATATCATATACATCCCACACTTTAAAAAACCAACATTGTTTAATCATTTGATTCATATTTTGAAGTATTAAGCCAAGCAAATTTTGTTTATGGCCATAATCTATATCTTAGCCTGGCCGTGTGCAGCACCTGGCTTAGAGTAAGGAAAACTTTACTGTAAATGGATGATTTTTATTGACACAGTCCATTTTTACCCCCTTTTCCCAAAGAGATTTCCTAAGTTACATCCACTTGCTCAAGGCACTTACCACACTTAGCTGTACATGCACTTAATATTCATTTATTAAATATTTTAATACCCCTATTTATCAAGACCCAAATGTTTAAATATTTCAGAAAAACACTGGTCTTGTGAAATCTGGGCCACAAAACATCCTCCACCATGTCCTCAGCTGCTCGTTGGACAGTGGTGACTATTTTGTAAGTCAGATGCTATTGAGTCCCTATTGAGTTCCGATCTTAATTTAGTCCCAACAATGAGCAACACTTTGAGATTAAAATGGAGCAACAGGCATCAAATATTAGAGAGAAAGATAAAGCAGGCTACTTCAGAGAAATAGCTAAACAGAGCTAACAGAAGACTATTTTTGTTTTCTTCTTACATAAGAGACTATGCTAGCTTAGAAATAATCTAACTGAATAAACCAGAGAAGTTGGCAGTGAAGAAATATAGATTAAAAAAAGCAAACTTCAGATGATTTTTACAAATTTGGTCATTTATGCACTGAGCTCTCAGGGAGTTCCCTGAACATTCATTTACAAATTGGCACTCTGCAAAACCATCTCTCAACACGATTTTCCCCTCCAGCTTTCTTTGTAATTCTCTGTTCCGTATGGCTTCGCAAAATAATTGCCTATATTTTTCCATCTCCAATTTTATTTCTCCATTTCTTTCTTAAACCGTTACATTCAAGCTTTCAGCCCTAACCATTTCACAGACACATTATTGCCCAACTCACAAATAATAGCCACCTAGCTCAAACAGCAGTCTATTATTATCTCACTTTATTTGACCTGCCACTGGTGTTTGATATAAGTTGATTCCTCTTTCTTATTAGGTATCCTTTTTTATTTGTCTTCCAGGACAGCAGTGTTATGTTTATTACCCATTCTTACTGTTATTTGTCAATTTCCTTTGCTCTTTGCTCCACTTTCCAAAATCTGTTAATATTGGAGTGTCTCAAGCCTCATTTAGAGGAACTGTTTTCTTCACTACACTCTCTCACTTTATTGATACAAGGTTTCCTGGTGGTTTTTAATAATATTCAGATGTAGGCAATAACTCTTAGATGTATACCTCCATCCAACACCTCTTTATGCAACTCAAGATTCATGTGTGTAAATGTCTACGCTAAATCTCCATTTGAATGTCTAAGATACTTCTCAAACATGTACAAAACCAATGAGCTTTCCACTCAAAATCACTACATTTGAGCTTTTCCATTTCATGAGGCAGCATCTCCATTCTTCAAGTTGCTTTATCTTTGATTTCTCCCTTTTTTTTTTTTGTATGAGCTCCAGAACTCCATTAGGAAATGTAATTGCTCCTGTGTAATGGCTGCAAAATGCAATCACTTCTCTTTACCCAACAGCTATGACTGTGGTTTGAAGCACACCATCCTTTACATCCACTATGATTAACCTAATAAAACCATCATTATCTCTCACTTAGACCACTCCAGTAGTCTTCCAACTCGTGTCCTTGTTCCAAGACTGGTCACTTACAATTACCCTTAACAAAACGGACAGAGTAATACTTTTTAAACTTGGATTAGGCCTCCTCACTTGTCTATAAAAAGCCTTTCAATGATGTGGCATGTAAAGCCCAGTAAAAAACAAAGTTCTTACAGTAACCCACATGGCACTCCACAAATTCCTGCCTGTCTGACTTGATGTCTACAACTCTCTTTGCTTGATTTCAGGTACGCTGTCATCATTGCTGTTCCTTCGGCAGGCCAGGCATGCTACTAATTAAGTGTCTTTCCACCGACTTTCCCCTTTATCTGGAATGCATTCACCTGTAGTTATCCGAATTGGCTAACTTCTTCTTATAGTTCAAGAGCTTACGTAACACACAGCCTCTAAACTAGCCTGCCCTGACTACCTTGATTATAATTGCAACCATCGCTACAGCCTCACAGTCCTCTGGTTGCCCTAACATCCATTTCTTTCCATTCCACTCATCAATTTCTATGTTATTTAATTGTCTTATGTTCAGCCGAGACCGGTTTGGCTCAGTGGATAGAGCATCAGCTTGAGGACTGAAAGGTCCCAGGTTCGATTCTGGTCAGGGGCATGTACCTTGCTTGCAGGCACATCTCCACTGTGGGGTGTGCAGGAGGCGGCTGATCGATATCTCTCTCTCATCAATGTTTCTGACTTTCTATCTCTCCCTTCCTCTCTGTAAAAAATCAATAAAAAATATATTTAATTGTCTTGTGTTCAGTCCCCTTTTTCCTCAGATTGTATATAAATTCCATGAAAGAGAGAAATTTCTATATTTTTTCTTCATTGTAAAACATTTAAATTCCAAGGACACTTCCCTAAATAGACTTGCTAATTAGAATCTAAGCCTATGCGATGTTGGTAAATAATTTTAAAAATATTTTTAAAAATACTTCTCTGTCATCATGATATTTTGAAGATCTTTTAACTTTAAGAAGCCAGACCATAGCACATAATTATCTTGACCTTTAAAAAGTAAACATATCATATAGTAATCACTAAAACTAGTAAAATTATTGCAATGGAATTAACAGAAGTCTCTAAATGATATCAGATTCCTTACAATTAATAACTCTGAATATTTGGGGATGCATATTTGGTATTTAAATGTTTCACATCTCTCTCAGGTGATTCTAGTTAAGGTAGACCAGTCCCTTAGTAAGACAGTGTTTGGAAACATTGGATTTTTAGAGTCCTTATTCCAATTTCAAAATAAATGCAGAATTAGGGAGATTTCATTTTAATATAATTTACACTATGCATACTTTAAACATTATTCATCACTTAACTGATTGTGCTAGGCACTATAAGAAATTTATTAAAATAGGGTTAATATATTAGTAGCTTAAAATATTTATAAACAGGCAAATGTTAATCTACTTATTGTGAACTAGTAATAAAATAATTATAGTTATAAAAATTATCTCTAGGTAATTAGAGGGTTTTAAATGCTAAGTTGGAGTATGGTAAGTCATAGATGAGATGGGGTGTCAGTCAATTCAGGCTACTGTAACATAGTGCTATAGACTGAGTGGCTTAAACAATAAACATTTATTTCTCACAATTCTGGAGGACAGTGATCAGGGCAATATAAAGCACGTATAGCCCAGCCAGTATTGCTCACTGATTGAGCATCAAACTGTGAACCAGGAGGTTAAGGTTGGATTCCCAGTCAGGGGACATGCCTGGGTTGCAGGCTCATACACAGGAAGCAGCTGATTAATGATTATCACTCATCATTGATGTTTCTATCTATTTCTCCCTCTCCTTTCCTCTCTGAAATCAATAATAATAATTTTTAATTATTAATATATATATAAAACATCCCTGGCCAGTGTTTCTCAGTAGTCAGAGTATCAGCTGGTGCCTACAAGATCTCAGGTTCGATTCCTGGTCAAGGGCATGTACCTAGGGTGGAGGTTTGTTCCCTGTCCCCTGTGGGGTAGTGTGCGGGAGACAATCAATTTAGAGGTCTCTTTCACATCAATGTTTCTCTCTCCTCTCTCTTTCTCTTCCCCCTCCTCCCTCTCTTCTACTCTCTCTATAAATCAGTAGAAAAATAATATCCTCACTCCTTGAGTGAGGATAAAATATGTATATGTATGTATGTATATATATATGTATTATATATAGAGAGAGAGATATATAGACTAGATATAGATACAGTGGTACCTCGAGATACGAGTGCCCTAACATACGAGATTTTTGAGATACAAGCCACCGAGCGAGTGATTTTTTTGCTTTGAAATACGAGCAACAGTTGAGATACGAGTAATTGAGTAATCGTGCAGATCAGGTGGCTGCACACGACCCACCAGTTTACCACGACTCGAGTGTCTCATAGTTTCCCACACCTCAAGGTTATGGAACGAATTAAACTCGTATCTCGAGGCACCACTGTATAGATCTTACCTAATAAGATGGAATCTGCTAATTGACCCTCACACCATTGTAAAGATGGCAGCTCCCACAGCCAATAAAGAGAGAATATACTAATTGACTGCCATGCCTGTGACGGGCTGGCATGCCATTGCATACTCAGCCCCAGGGCACCTTATGTGCCATGCCCACTCAACTGGGTTTAGTGACCATGAGTGGGGGTGGTAAAGGATTAGAAAAGACAGACAAGAGAAGAAAGCTGGTTTCAGTGAGATGCTGCCCTCTCTCAAGGAGAGAGACAATGCCACAGACAACAAGCTATGTCTTTATTTCAGTCAGATGCCACAAGGAAAAGTAAGGGTGTGGTCAAGATGTTTATAACATTCTCATGGGTTTCAATCCTACTCAATTACATGCACCTGAACTCTATCAAGGCCACGTCACTCAGGCACACCCATGTGTTCAGACTGTAGGTTCAAGCTCACAACTATAGTTGTTGGCTATATCTGGGCTAGGAGGGCTCTGCCCTCCAAGCTGGGACTTACACATGTCCATGAAGGGTCTGTGTCCTCGCATTAGTTCGAAGCTTGAACCTGTCCAAACATTGTAGCTACTCACTTTCATATTTTGCTCTTTTCTTCAATACCATTTCAGATTTACTCTTCTCTTTATTACTTCTATTTTCTTCTTTCTTCTTCTCTGGATGTGTATGTGTGTGTTCATTTCTTTACTAGTCAAAGTATTTTGTGTCTTGTGAGTACTCTATTATCAATCTTAACTAAACCCTTAATCAATATACCAAATTGAAATTTTAGTAATTCAAAATCACTAAAAATTATTAATAATTCCATGGTATGAAAGTAAATCAATTTCAAAAAGTTTTATTTGAAAAATATAGAATAAATTCTGGGAAAGTTGACTACTTATTAATTAAATATTCTATATTTTTAATTTTCCATTTAACCTGTGTATATTTTTTAATTCTTCATTTCAAATGTATAGGTTTACAATTGCTCATTTCAGTTTTATAAAAGCCATTTGATAGGTGAGTCACCATGTGTACACAATTCAAAACAACACCTGGCAGTCAGTAGACGTTTGTTTCTTTAATCTCCTTATCAATTGGGCGCTTTTTATACTTTTTTATGAAACATATTAATCCATTAAGACATTTCTTAAATATAGTCTCTGTGCACAGCAGTGGCTTAAGAGCCAGGGGCTCAATTAAGCACACAACTAGAAATCTAAAAACTAAAATAGAAGATTATGTGAGATATAATATTATGTGACACATAATATAAAATCCACTTAAGGATAATTAGGTCCATGTTGCCTAGGAATTTACTGTAGGGATTTTCTCTAATCAACAATAATATCACAGGAGAAACTACAGTTTTTTATGAAAAATATTCATGGGAAATGGTTTAAATATACAGTGAGTGGCCAGATTATTATGATCTCTGAATGCATAATAATCTGGCCATTCAGAGTGTGTGTATGTGTGTGTGTGTGTGTGTGTGTGTGTGTGTGTGCACTGGCACGAGCGTGCGTGCATGCGTGCATACACACATATATACTAGAGGTCCAGTGCATGAATTGATGCATGGGTGAGGTCTGGCCAGCCTGTTCAGGGGGAGGGGACATGGGCTGTTGGCCAGCTTGCCTGATAGTCAAGATCCTAGTTGAGGGAACAATTTGCATATTAACCTTTTATTATAGAGGATATACACTGAGTGGCCAGATTATTATGCGTTCCGAGATTATAACAATCTGGCCACTCAGTGTATGTTTAATAGTCTGCACTATCAAGCAGGTCATGTTTCTTCATCAGATTTCTTTTCCTTACCCTTCCAAACTTCCAAATGTCTCTGTTTCTACCAGTCTTGGGATCACTAAGGCAAACAGAGAACCACAGGTTTGAGTATTCAAACCAATTTTAAAAAAATATGACTTCATTGATTTTTAGAGAGAAAGGAGAGAAGTGGAATAGAGAACAAAAATATCAATGAGGAGTATCATCTAAGGCTGCCTCCTTCACGCCCCCTACTGGGGATGGAGCAGGAAACCTCATGTGCCCTGAAATCTCTTGGTTCCTGGGTGAACATTGACTGCTGAGCCACACTGGCTGAGCTAAACCAAAGTTTTAGATCAGGATTTGTGTTTTGTTTCTCCTGTCTTACACAATATATACTACCATTACATTGTGCCACCTAAGTAATCAGGAAGCAGGTTTCCACCTGTGTAAATGCCTTCTTTCCCTTAGCTGTATCTTTCAGACATTATTATATCTATTTTTCCATTGAGGATTTATGTCTCTTATTCCACTGTACACTGATTGGAGAATAAATCCCTGCTATCTATTTCTCTCCATGTCTTTGTTATGTGTCTATATTTCAGACCAAATGTGACTGTCATATTTTTAGGGGTTTTACCACAAAAGCTACAGTCAATCCAATCAGACAAACCAACATAATTCATTTCTCCTTCTGCTCAAAATATATATGCTGAAAAATGTTTGGACAACAGCAATAGTTAACATGTTCTTTTATTTTTAAAGACAATTTTTTTCTTGCTGAAATGTATAAAGAAAAAGGAGAGCAAAACTAAGAAGGCTGTTATTACCACTTATTTTCTTAATTTGCAATCTGGCATAACTCAGAAAAATACATTTGTTAAAATAAAGGAATTGTTAGACTATATCTAATAAAGATTGCCGGCATAGGGTTAAGCATTGAATAGTTAAATTATACTTATTCTGTGATTTCCTCTGTATGGTATTTATCTGCACAGTTTCAATTCCTAACACATTTGACAGAAAGTTGTTTTAAAATAGTGTCCTAAATTAATTCAATCAAGTAAAACACTAATTACTGTTAAGACACTTAGATCATACATTGAAATATAACCAACATGCTTTTTATTTACACCTAAATCATTTTTTTTTAAATAAAGCAAGCAATACTCAGTAAATATTAAGGGAATCATTTCATTTTAACAGCAATATGACCAATGGAAAAGCAGTTATGTTATATTGGCACAGTTATGTTGGGCCCTGTTACGCAGTACATATAATTAAGATACAGGATTGTACAGGAAATACAGGAGGAATCCAGGAATGCCCCAGCCACTTAAAAATCACCTCAAAGAAGACTGTTTGGCACACGGCAGATACAAAACTAATTGACTTTGGATATGTTATATGGAATGATTGCAAGTTTGAGCATTCCTATAATGGTCCAAAAAAGTGACTCTTTTAAGAAAAGCATTTTCAGATAGGTATTAATCATGATTAGTGACTTGAATGTGAAATGTCTCCCCAGGGGGGAAAATGTAGAAGTAGCTTTTAGTAATAATAAATGTAGATGATTCAACTGAAAATTTTAGATGGTCATGATGATGGATCATTATTTTATTATTTCTTTAATTTTTAATTGTTTTCTATTTTTTTTATTAAGGTATCATATGTATACATATCTTCCCATTGCCCTCCCCACCCTACTCCCATACGTATCCTCATCCCCCAGTGTCTTGTGCCAATTGGTTATGCTTATATGCATGCATACAAGTCCCTCGATTGATCTCTTATCTCTCCCACCTCTTCTTAATCTTCCTGATATACTTTGACAGTTAAGATAGTCTCTAAAATAAATGGTGTTGGGAAAATAGGGAAAAATCTGATGCTTTACTGCCTCTGTATCTATCTTTTGGTTCATCAGTTTATAATGTTCTTTACTATTCACAAATAAGTAACATCATGTGCTATTTTTCTTTCATTGACTGGCTTATTTCACTTAGCATAATGCTCTCCAGTTCCATCCAGGTTGCTGCAAATGGTAAGAATTCCTTTATTTTTATGACAGCATGGTATTCCATTGTGTAGATGTACCACAGTTTCCTGATCCACTCATCTGCTGACGGGCACCTAGGCTGTTTCCAAATCTTAGCTATTGTAAATTGTGCTGCTATGAACATGGAGGTGCATATATACTTTCTGATTGGTGTTTCTAGTTTCTTAGGATATATTCCTAGGAGTGGGTTTACTGGGTTAAATGGGAGCTCCATTTTTAGTTTTCTGAGGACACTCCATACTGTTCTCCACAGTGGCTGCACCAGTCTACATTCCCACCAGCAGTGCATGAGGGTTCCTTTTTCTCCGCATCCTCTCCAGCACTTATATTGTTGATTTGTTGATGATTGCCATTCTGACAGGTGTGAGATGGTATTGCATTGTCATTTTGATTTGCATCTCTCAGATAATTAATGACTTTGAGCATGTTTTCATGTGTCTCTTGGTCTTCCTTCTGTCTTCTTTCAAAAAGATTCTATTTAGATCAGTTGCCCATTTTTTTTTATTGGATCATTTATCTGCCTTGTATTAAGTTGTATAAGTTGCCTATAGATGTTGGAGATTACACCTTTATCAGTGATAACATTTGCAAATATGTTCTCCCACAAAGTGGGCTTTCTTGTTTTGTAGATGGTTTCTTTTGCTGTTAAAAAGCTTTTTATTTTGATTTGTCCCATTTGTTTATTTTCTCTTTAGCTTCCATTGCCCTAGGAGCAGTATCAGTGAAGAAGTTCCTTCGGCATAGGTCTGAGATTTTGCTGCCTGTGGATTCCTCTAGTATTTTTATGGCTTCCCATCTTATGTTTAAGTCCTTTTTCCATCTATATTTTTTTTTTGTGTTGGTGGTCTAGTTTCTTTTTTTTTTTGCATGTATCTTTCCAATTTTCCCAACACCATTTATTTTAGAGACTATCTTGACTCCATTGTAAGTTCATACTTCCTTTGTCAAATATTAATTGAGCATAGTGGTTTGGGTCTATATCTAGATTCTCTATTCTATTCCATTGGTCTATATGTCTGTTCTTGTGTCAGTACCAGGGTGTGTTGAAAACAGTGGCTTTGTAATATAGCTTGAAATCTGGTATTGAGAGCCCACCTAATTTATTCTTCTTTCTCAGGATTGCTGTGGCTATTCGTGTTTTTTTGTTTGTTTGTTTGTTTATTTATTTATTTATTTTATTCTAGATGAATCTTTGGAGAGTTCTTTCTAGATCTGTGAAATATGCCATTGGTATTTTAATGGGGAGTGCATTGAATATATAGATTGCTTTGGATAGTATGGACATCTTAATGATGTTGATTCTCCCAATCCATGAACAGGGTATGTTCTTTCATCTGTTTATGTCTTGCTCTATTTCTTTTTTCAGTGTCCTGTAGTTTTCCATGCATAGATCTTTTACCTCCTTACTTAAGTTTATTCCGAGTTATATTAATATTTTTGGTGTGATGGTAAATGGGACTGCTTTTTTAGTCTCTCTTAAGTTCACTATGGATGTATAGAAATGCCATAGATTTCTTAGCGTTAATTTTGTATCCTGCTACATTGACAAATTCATTTTTGTTTTTTTCATCTTTTATTTAATAAACCATTTTTTCTTCTTTTCTCCTCACTTGATTTCACCTCTTTAATTATTAAATTTTTATTTTAAATCAGTATTATTGCTACAACTACTTTACATTTTGAAAAAAAATAATTTTATTTTCTATTTATTTTACTTTGGGATTAGTGTTCTTTGTTTATTTTTAATCTTTCCTTTACTCTATCTCTACCCTTATGCTATCACTCTCTTCTTAACTATTCTCCTTTTGTTATCTTGTTTCTCTTACCCTTTTCCTACTTTAGATTTTCCCTATTCTTTCTTTTTACCCCTTTTAAAATTTCACCCTACTTATATATCTAAGTTCTGATCCCCTGGTCCAATTCCATACACATATCTCTCTTCTCTGGGTGTACTATCAAAAAATTTGTTTTTTTCTCTGTTCTTTTGTTGTTTTTTACTTGAATGTTGATTATATCGATATTTATGCTTTTTTGTGAGGTTGTTTTGCTTATTCTTTTTTGTTTGTTTGTTTGCTTCATTTTTGTTTGTTTTTTTGCTTCTGTTTTCCCTTTACTTGCTTGAAATTAGTTGTTGTTTGTTGTTTGTGTTAATCTCAGGTACTTGTCACTGGCATTTGTGGGATTAGTGGCTGTTCTATTGGAATTTTCTTCCCATATATGTATAATTCATTCCCCTTTTCTTTCTTATTCTATTTATTTTCTCTTTACTTTTTTTTCTTTCTCCAATTGTTTTTGACACTCCTTCTTCCTCTCTCTCTCACTCTCTCTCTTCTTCTTTTATATCTCCTATCCCCTAATTTGCCACTCTATAGTGGTCACCTTTATTTGGGGTTAGTAATATTGTAAATACATTTCTGTTCAGTATCTTGTGCATTGTACCTGATTGTGTTGTATTTTGTGCCTTTAAAGCAACACAGAAGTCACCCACAGAAGAGAGATCATGGGGAGACAAAGAAGCAACCCACATATAAAAGGAAAGCAGGAATCACCAGAAAAGGAAGTAAACAAAAAGGAGGCAAGCAACCTGTCAGAGAAAGAATTCAGAGAAATGATCATAAGGTACCTGGAAAGAAAGAAAGACAAATTCAACAATATGAGTTAAGAACCAAGAGGAAATGAAGAAGAACCAAGAAGAAATAAAAAAAATGACATTGCTGCGGTAAAGAACTCAATAGAAAGCATCAAGAGTAGACTAGAAGAAGCAGGGGACCACGTTAGAGAGCTAGGAGATAAGGTAGGAAAACATATCCAAGTACAGCAGCTTCTGGAGAAAAAAAAATTAAAATGCAGGAGGAGGAGAGCCTAAGAGAACTTTGGGACAACACAAAGCAAAACAATATCCACATAATAAGGGTTCCAGAATGAGAGGAAACTGAGCAAGGAATAGAAAACCTGTTTGAAGAAATAATAACAGAAAACTTCCCTGATATAGGAAAGAAAAAAATCCACACAAATCCAAAAAACTCAGTGTCCCAAGCAAAATGAACCCCAAAAGACTGACACCAAGGCACATTATAATTAAATTGGCAAATACCAATGACAAAGTAAGAATCTTAAAAGTGGCCAAAGAGAGATAGAAAGTTACCTACAAAGGAACCCCCATCAGATTAGGACTGATTTCTCAACAGAAACTCATCAGGATAGAAGGGAATGGAATGAAATATACAAAGTTATGGAAAGGAAGGGTCTGAATCCAAGAATACTGTACCCAGCAAGGCTATCAATTAAAATAGAAGGTGAAATTAGGAGCTTCAGAGAAAAAAAGGACTAATGGAATTTATTACCACCAAACCAGCAATGCAAGAAATGCTAAAAGGTCTGCTGGGAAAAAAAAAAAAAAGTGAAGAAGGAACACAGGAGTTAAGATTAAAAATTGTGATAAATAAGCACCTATCAATAATAACTTTAAATGTAAATGGATTAAATGCCCTAATCAAAAGACATAGGATAATGGATTGGATAAGAAAACATGACCCATATATTTGCTTTCTATAAGAAACCTACCCTAGAAATAGAGACGCATACAGACTGAGAGTGAAGGGATGGAAAAAGGTTTTTCAGGTGAATGGAAATGGATCATTATTTTAATTGAGTTATAAGCACTTCAGATATGCCTACCAACTCACATTCTCCCAGTTTTCCTGAATCCCATTAGTACTGGTTGTTCTTTACATATGTTCTTTAGATATGCTCCTGAACTTGACATCCTGGTGCTTGGTCTGGAACTATGTCTCAGTCAGAGTCTTCAGTTTGCTAGATTAACAACAATGTCTTCAAATATATGTTCAGGGGAATTGATAAAGACAAATGTTTAGAGACCTCTAAAGCTTGAGAAAAAAAAATAACCTGTCAACACTTTTCTTCAAATGTGCTGAATAGTAACTTAAGTTATATAAACAGGGTTTAATTTAGTAAATGGAAAACAAAATGCTTTTTTTTTTACCAAATACTTATTAAGGATGGAAATTCATAATTTATATTTTCTATGTTAGTATTATAAAACATATTAATTTAATGTAGATCTAATAATCAGAGCAATATTGTTCAAATGATCTGGAATTCATGTTTAAATGGTTGGTGGAAAGTTTGTTAAGTGAATGAACTGTTTTGAAATTTATTTCCATTCACTTCACTCCTGAGAGAATAGCACCAGTTCCTTGTGCAGAGTAACTTCAGCTCCTTCTCTCAGTATAATTTTTCTAATTGTATTTTAATGAAGGTGTTTTATAAGTACCTTATGATTTGCACACTCTTAACACATTAGTTACTTGTTGACTTTTATAATATCTCCTTTTTTGAATCTTAACCAGATTATAAAATACTAATTTAAACTTCCAATTGTAGAAGTGAATGTAATAACCATTTTTTATGCCTTTCTATAGCAGGAAATATTTAATAAGTAGTAAGAAATTTAGAGACCTTGTTTAAAAGAACAATGATGCAGCAAAAATAAGTGTTTATATTTGCATGTTTTCCTACTCATTTTTTTTTAATACATGGCTATTTTTGGACATATTTGTATATTCATATTTTATCTTTATATAATTTGTGAAAATGTATATTTAAGATAAACTTTAAAATATCAACTAATATTTATATTTATACTATAACTATTTAAATATTTTAATTGCCTGCTATTTTAATTTATCTTTACTAATTTTAATGTGATATAAAATTTTTAAAGTATAACAAAAATACTAATGATTATATTATAAATGTTTAATTATATTCTTGGTAACTGGTTTTAGTTTAACATAAAAGAACATTAGTCTATGCAAAATGAATGTTTTTTTAATAATAATTTTGTGTATTTATGAAAGGTAATTTATCACTTATTATAAGTGATATAAGAATGAGTAAATTTCAATAACTGTTAGTGCGGTTGTTTCAATAATCCTATAACACAAATAAAATTTTTAGATAATGTTTTAAAAGCTACAAAATTCTATCAGAATTCAAAGAAAGAAGATTTTCATGTTGAAGGAAGTTGGCATTTCAGTCAGGTTTAAAAGGCAAGTGAAAATTCAACACAATGAAAGGACTGAGAGAGGGTATTAAAATATAGAGGAGGGAAACCACATGGTGTGTTCCAGGAATGATGAACAAGTCAGATTGGCTGCATCATTTAACATATATTGAAAAACAGTGTGAGAAAAGAATGGAATATATAGCTCATGGAGAACTTCGAATAATCAGATCAAGTTTTACAACATTATTGGCCATGATAGATAGTTGTCAAGAGTTTCTAAGTAGGGAAATTTGAGAAAAAGTTATTTGGTTTAGGATTATTAATTGAAAAATATATGTGTAATAACTTGGAGGATGTAGAAGTAATTAAAAGAGCTAACCAAAGGCCTAAGAGAAAGACATGTGGGAGGGAAATGAGTAGTCTAATTTAATGGCCTAGCAAACAGAAGCACATTTTCGTTAAATGAAAATGAAACTTGGAGATGAAGACCTGCTTTCCAGAAAATATTTGTGTTTACCCTCCATTGCTTAAAGTTTTGCTAATAAGCAGTATCCACTCGGGAATTATAGCCAAAGATGTGTAAGTAGAAACATAATGTGCAATTGTTAGACAGGTGAGTAAGCAAATTTACCCTCTCCAAAATGCATCCCTATCTACTAACTAAAAGAGAGAGAGAGAGAGAGAGAGAGAGAGAGAGAGAGGAGAGAGGAGAGAGGAGAGAGAGAAAAAAAGAGAGAAGAAAGGAAGAAAGAAAGAAAGAAAGAAAGAAAGAAAGAAAGAAAGGAAGGAAGGAAGGAAGGAAGGAAGGAAGGAAGGAAGGAAGGAAGGAAGGAAGGAAGGAAGGAAGGAAGGAAGGAAGGAAGGAAGAAAGAAAGAAAGAAAGAGGAAGAGGGAGGGAGAGTGGAGGGGAAAAGGTGGGCACAAAAAACAACAACTTGAAGTCATAGAGATGGTGGGAGTCTCCTAAATTACCAAATGCAAGAGTGTCCCCTGAGAATCTGAAAAAGTGATGAAGTGTTATGTTACTGAGCCTCCAAGGTTTGTGATTTTAGCAATTACAATTAGCCTTATGCCATCTATTATAAATGCGATCATATACAAAAACCTAAATATGTGTCATTATTTTAGTGTTCAAGCAAAAGCAAGACCCACATTGCATTTCATTATCCAGTTATAGGAACCAGGGATCCTTGTAGAATTGATTGACCATTAGGCTTAGAGTAGAATAGATTCAAGTTAAACTTGAAGCATTTTATAGTGCCAGAAACACACACACACAATGGATATATGAAAGGAACACAAAAGGCAACTGAAATATCTCCCAGTAAACTAATGATTTGAGCAACAAAACAAGTAAATGATTAGATTATAACTCAAAAGTAAAATATAAATAAATATCCATGAGCTCTTATTAATTTAAACAAATGGTGGATTAAATAAATAAATGGGAGAAAAGAAACAACTCTCATACAGAAGACTTTTAAAAAAATGTATGTAGATACTCTACCTTCAAAGAAGTAGAGCATAATTCCTCACTTCATAAATATGGGATGTGCCTGGTAATTTACATCCAAAGAGTACAGCATAGAAAGAAAGAATAAAAGTGTAACTTTATGGCAGAGAAACTCGACAAACACTGTCTGCTAAGTGATTAAGATTCATACCAACAGTTATAAGCCAGTTTTATAATATGTAACCTTGAAATGATATGATAAATGATACATTATTTCAGTAGTCTTTTTCCTAAAAATCTATAACCCCATGCTAATCATGTGCAAACATCAGACAAATGCTAATTGAAGACTGTTTTACAAAATGCTTGGTCAGTACTTCTCAAATTGTCAAGCTCATCAAAAACAAGAAACACTTGTGAATCTATCAAAACAGGAGACATGATGCAACATGATGAAACATGACAACTAAATGTAATGTGGCATTTGGATGGAATCTTGGAACAGAATAAGGATATTAAGTAAAAGCTAACTAAATAAGACCTATAATTTATTCATATTTCATAATAATATATCACAATGAACTCACTGGTTTTGACAACTGTACACTAACTGGAGGCCCAGTGCATGAAATTCATACTTAGCATTGTCCCTCAGCCCAAACTGCACCCTCTCCAATCTGGGACCCCTTAAGGTATGTCCAATTGCCCTCTCACAATTCAAGATTGCTAGCTCCCAACTGCTTTCCTGCCTACCTTCTTGATTGTCCCTAACCACTCCCCTGCCAGACTGATTGATGCCTAACTGCTCCCCTGCAAGACTGTTTACCACTAACTGCTCTCCCATGCAGGCCTGGGTCCCCTCCCCCGCCCAACTTCTATTCTCTGCAGGCCCAGTCCTCGCAACTTCCCTCCCTTGCAGACCTGGTCCCTCCCAAATGCCCTCCCATGTTGATCATCTTGTGGCAGCCATATTGTGTCCACAAGAGGTCAATCATCTTTGACCACATGGGGACAGTCATCTTGTGTGTTGGAATGATGGTCAATTTGCATATTACTTTTTATTAGATAGGAGGATTAAATAGGATAGAGGCCTGGTGTATGGTAGAGGCTGGTTTGCCCTGAAGGGTGCCCCAGATCAGGGTAGGGGCTCCCTTGGGCATGGGGTGGCCTGGGCAAAGGGCCTGTGTTGATTTGCAGGCTGGCCACCACCCCCCCCCCCCCAGTGACTCAAGCAGAGGCCCTGGAATCTGGGATTTATTTATCTTCTATAATTGAAACTTTGTAGCCTTTAGTGGAGGCCTGCTCCTGCCAGGATGTAAGGAAAGCTTGGCTTCCTCCTTTGCCAGAGGCAAGTCAAGCCTCCTGCTCTCTCCAGCTCCATGGCTGCTGCCATTTTGGGGAGGATTTATTTATCTTCTATAATTGAAATCTTGCAGCCTTAAACAGAGGCTAAGGCAGGCCAGGGCATATGGAAATCTTGGCTTTCTCCATTGCTGAAAAACCCCAAGCCTCCTGCTCTCTCCGTGGCCTCATCTATCTTGGTTGGGGTAATTTGCATACTCACTCCTGATTGACTGGTGGGCATGGTTCATGGGTGTAGCAGAGGTGGAGCCAATTTGCATATTACTCTTTTATTAGATAGGATAAAATAAGATGTTAATAATAGGGGAACTAGTGGGGTATAACAACTCTGTCTTATCTTCACAAATCTTCTGTGAATCAAAACTTTTGTAAAATAAAAAGTTTACTAGAAGTTGTGATAATTTTGGAGAAAGCTCCCAGAGGGCAGTCATAGATCACCAAGAACACTTGACAAGATAATTTATCCCAGAAAGTAGGATAAGCATCTAATCAATATATTTACCCCATCATCCCATCGTTGGGATAAAGGTATTTTCTAAGACAGTCTCTATTGACACTTTATGCCTTTTGCATATTTGTGAGTGAGATAGTAACATCCCTTTTGTTCCAGACTTTATTTTCAAGGCTGTTTGTAGAGCAAACTTTCTACATATCAAATTTTTCTTTCGCAAACATGCTTAAAAGATACAGTGAAGAGCAGATCATTCACTGCTCATTGCAAAAGATTCAGATTTCTTTAGCTTATGCTTCTTCCATTGAAACATAACTCATTGTTTGTGCAGGTGATATCCAGGATATTCATGTTTCCCCATGAGAACTGGGACTCAGAGAAAACGTTGGTAACCTGACTATTGCTATTGCTATTGCTGTGCATATTAAACTAAACTAGAAATTTTGTATATTCCACCAGCCATCACAAAACTGACCAACTGAAAGTTAGATTGCACGTAGGGTAACATCTCAGATACTTCACAGTTCTAAACAAAGGACCTTACAATGTGTGGTTGTTATGATTTAATCATGTCTGTGAAGCAGTGACTCGTGTGTTCATTTCAGGCCATAGGATCTATATCCAAATATCATAAAGTGTGTACATTCAGAACAGATAAAATGGTATCTCCTTTGAATAGGGGCACTTTGCTCCTGGGAAAAGGTGTTTGTAAAAGTTTTTTTGTGGCCTGATAGTCAGTTCTTGACCTGAAGGTCCTGTGGTATTTGTTTTTGTTTTCTTAGGAAGTATCTGTAAGGCCAAGAATTACGTTTCTAGGCTCCTTAAATCTAGGCATGACTATGGACCTAATACATATAAAATGAAGTAAGGTGCAATTTTCTGGACAATGTAGTTAAATTTATATGAGCCTTCTATGCCCACCCTCTCCTGTCCATCAGCTAGAACTGAGGACTCCATGGCCCTCTGAGATGATTAACTGATAAGCTGGAGGATTCTGTATCTCCATTTCACTGTATAGAATGTGATCTATTGAACACATACATCAAAATATTACAAGTAAGAAGTAAACATGTTTGTGTTAAGCTACTGAGGATTGAAGCTTTCTTTGTTACTGAACTAAAATTACCTTACTGAATGCAATGGTAGTGAAAAGAGAATGCCAATTAGAGAGATGATTTTTTGGTGATACCATTAGATTTTGCTAACCAATTTATGAAAAGCTAGACAAGAAATAATCATTTTGTGTCACCAGAGAAGGATGTGTTTGGGAGGTTAAAATTTGAAATTCTTTTAAAAATCTAGACCTTATAAATACTTATTTTGATACTATGGGCCCAGTGCATGAATCTGTGCACATGAAAGGAACTGTGGTCTTCGAGGCTGCATTAGGAACAGGGGCATTTCTCAGCCCATCCTCCGAGCCCCTGCCTAGCCCCTCCCACTGCAGCCCTGGGCCCCTGCCTGCTAGCAGCGCTGCTCCTGCTGCTGGCACTCCCATGTGCTGATGGTGCTGGACTGGCTCACGCCTACTGGCAGCGCAGAGTGATTGGGGCAGGTACCAGCAGCAGGTGTGAACAGCGACTGCTGCCCCTCAGGAGCAGGAGGAGGTGGAGAAACCCTCAGGGGTGATCAGGGTCTGCAGCCACCACTCACACATGCTGATGGCGCCCAGTGATAGGGACCAGTGCCAGGCGCTGACAGTGGGTGTGAGCAGGGCCGGCAATCGAAGTAGGTGTGAGCATCTGTCAGGAGCACAGCATGCAGGAGCACAGAATTTTCAGTCACACAGAGGCTTTCCCCATGACAGAGACCAGCACTCCCCCTTGGTCTGATGCTCCTACTCATCTGCTCCACCATCCCCCTACGGCCAATGCTCACTGTGTTCCACACACACCCTCTGGTGGTCAGCGCACGTTCAGTTGTTCAGTTGTTTCGCCATTCAATCTATTTGCATATTAGCCTTTTATTATATAGGAGGATGTCATGGTAGACAGCATAATAAACCCACCCTAAGATGCTTATATTCTAATTCCTGAAATGTGTTAATAGGTTATTTTACCTGGCAAAGAAAGAATTAACATTAACGTGGAAGATGGAATTTAGGTTGCTATTCACCTACTTTAGAATAGAGGGGTTTTCCTGGGTGAGTCCAATGCAATTAAAAGGATCTATAAACTGGAAAAGAGAGGTAGAAGAAGAATCAGAGTGGTTTAACCTTCGAAGAACTGAGCCTCGCTGTTTTGTACCTTGAAGATGGATGAGGTGGCCACAAGCAAAGGAATGCAAGCCACCTCCACATGTCTCAGGGCAGGGTAACAGCTTCTCCTGAGAGCCTCTAGAAAACAATGCAGCCCTGCCAGCACCTTTATTTTAGCCCACTTACTCCCATTCTGATTTCTGAAGTTACTAACTGTGACATAATACATTTGTGTTCCTTGAAGACACTAAGGTGGTGGCAATTTTTTACCACAGCCTTTTAAGACCAGCACAGTAGTCCTCCATACAGATGGGACATCTCACACCACCAGCGAGGAAAAGATTGGCAGGGAAGAGAAGTTAAGAAGACAAAAGAGAGGATGATAAAAAGAAAGGGGAAAAAAGAACAGAGAAACTCTTATGTAACACCCATATTTTATATCAAGATAAGGAAAAAACTGAGGAGTAGATGGAATAGATGTCTCTTTTTTAGGACGAGAGGAACCTTATTCCAAAAGCAGAGGGAAAGTGAAATTATAAAGTGTTTACCCTTTTTTATGTACTCTTCACCTGTCCTGGTGTTTTTATTTGCTATTTAATGGCCTATTCTCTCAAACACAGATGTTAGTTTAGTGTTGGGTGGGTACAGATCCTCACAAATGTCTCTGGCCCATGACCTGGCATATTTTGGGGAACTACTCAACTGCCAGGCCCCCACATCCACCAAACCAATGGTCCATTCCTTGATCAAAGGTGAGGAGTTTGAGATAAGTGTTTATCTCCCCTTCAGACAAGGCCACAGTTCTAACCCAGAGAGACAGGAAACCCTCAATAGCAATTACTAAATTTATCAACATTGAATTTGGGAAAGTGATATACATTTTGGAAATGTGAATAAGTATAACATGGAGGTGTTATTATGAGGACTAATATAGTTATCTAAAAAGGATAGGGGCTAAATAATAAGTTTTGATCATAACCTAGTTTAACTATTCAAAAAATATTAAATTATCAACTATATTTAGATTCTATATTGAATATCCAGCTGCTCTCCCTGCTCTGGTGAAATCTGAAGGAATGAAAAATTTATCACAAACAAAATGTAGGACTGTTTTAATATAAAGCTCCTTTTCTATCAAGGAATAATACATATAACAAAATAAGAGTCTCTTTTTATTAGCTTTTATTATGTTCTAGTGCTAATTATGTTCTAGAATTCATCATTGTGCTTAAATACAATCATATCTAATTTAATCCTTAAATAAGCTGTGAACAGTGGTTACTACATCCCTTTGAAAGATGAGAATACACAGGCTTATAGACCTACTAGAGGCCTGATGCATGAAATTCATGCACTCAGGAGGTCTCTCAGCCCTGCCTAAGCCCCCTTGTACTCTGGGAGTTATCAGGGATGTCCAACTGATGGCTTAGGTACATTCTCTTTGGGGAGCGAACCTAAACCAGCAGTTGGACATCCTTAACACTGCCATAGAGGCAGTGATAGTTCCTGAGACTGTCCCTTGTGATATGTTTTTTTCTTAACTTTTTCTCAAAACTAATATGTGAATTTAATTTGCCATATATTTCAGATGAGAAATCTATATCTTAGACCTTCTTATAATTAAAAGTATTAATTATTCACTAAACATGTTAATCAGGTATCATTTTAAATTTCTGGTCAGGAACTATCATCTTTTGTCCTGCAAAACAGCACATTTATTGGGTTTCCAAAGAAATGCAAAATACGCAGTTTATCTTTCCTCAGTTCCTTCAGGAGATGAAACAAACCCCATTCTATAAATTGCCAAATGAACTCTAAAGATGCTTTCCTGGTATTAAAGAGAGGCAAATGCACGTAAATAGTTTTTACTTATTGACAGTTCTAATACCCTATTAAATGTTTACTTAAAAAAAAACTTTATACAAGAACATAAATTAGAGAAACATTATCTACATGTTTTAAGCTTAATTGTCTAGAGCAGTGGTCAGCAAACTCATTAGTCAACAGAGCCAAATATCAACAGTACTGTACAATGATTGAAATTTATTTTGAGAGTCAACATTTTTAAACTTAAACTTCTTCTAATGCCACTTTTTCAAAATAGACTGGCCCAGGCCATGGTATTTTCTGGAAGACCCACACTCAAGGGGCCAAAGACCTGCATGTGGCTCGCCAGCTTCAGTTTGCCGACCACTGGTCAAGAACATGTTTTATATATCACAAAGTGGAATTAGAAAACCCAATAAAACTGACTATATTTGAAGGTTAATAAGAGAGTAGATCTTCAAAGTTCTTCTAATAATACAACAAAAAAACACTTTTCAGCCATTAGACAATAGATGTTAACTATACTTATTTTGATAATCATTTCTCTATATATCTATATCAGATCATTACGGTGTACACCTGAAACTAATACAATGCGTATGACATTTGTAAAAGAAACAAATCACACTAGATTGTTTACTATAGCATATGCAATACCAAAGCAGTAATTTGAGTAATTTCAATAATTACACTGGAAAGGTCTATGGAAATCCTATAAAACCTGACTGAGAAACAGGTGTTATTAAAGAACAGCTCATTTTAAACAGCAGGAAGAGAAAGACATTGTTATCTTTTTTTTCTCTCTCTTTAAAAGGAATCTTAAAAGACTAATTCAGGTCTTTTTTTTTAAGCCTTTCCTAAGTTAAGCTTTATTTGTTCATAATTATATCATCCCAGACATGAAATGCAGTGACAATAGATATTACATCAAAACATTTTACTCCTAATCCAGAACTCCACAAGAAGAATTGTAAGGAAGGAAATAAGCTTTGACAACTTTGTCAAGTCAAAATTGTAGGTAATTATTTTAAAGTAGGTCTTCTCTTTTATTTTAAAACTGAAGAAAGAAAAGTGGCCATAATTGTACTGCAATGGAAATGTAAAAATAGTATAGTGCATAATTCCAGGAGTTATCCATCCCTTGCTCTGTGTGGTGCAGAAGGAACCTAGCAGCATTTATGTGAAAAATGTAAAGTGCAGTGGCTAAGCGCAATTCAGATTTTCCTGTGAAATGTCCCCATAACAAACAATAACTTAGACGCTGCGTCATTTAGTATCCTGTCACAAACATTAAAATTTAATGAAATGCTGTGCACATATGGCATAACTAGCATTTCTAGGGACTTGCACAGTTCTCGACCTTGTGAAAGTAAAATTATTTGAGGTGGGAAAACACCGCTAATATCATCCCAACACCACAGGACAACATGGTTTTCACGAAATTCCTAATTAGAGACAATTCCAGAGAGAAAACATGTCTCTTTTTAAAAACAAGGTTGTGTCCTTTCTATGCTACATACTCACAAGAAAAAATATTTGAGGTCCTTTAAAAGATATTCAAAAACATCGCCTTGGATGCTTTGAAGCAATTTTAAAACAGGCAAAAATAGTTTGTTAACTTAAGAAGTCTTTTTTGAAAATAATATATTAGCCTGGAAAAAGTAAGTATTAGAAATAATAATAAAGTGTCCTTTATTCTTCTAAAAGCAGATTAGAATTGTCCTTTACCCAGCGACCAGCCCTACAAATTTTATATGCCTTTATACTTTTATACCTAAAGTAATAACACAATTCAGAGTGAATTTAAATTCATCTTTGGCTATGCTTATTAATGGATTCAAAGTGATCCATAGAGTATCTCTTCCAGCCAAAATGTCTCAATGCTTTCTTTTGTAGGGACTAGGAATGAAATAATTGCATGTCTGTGCTAAAATATACAAACTATAAAAGTAATATATACTAAACTAGAGTTAGAATGACATGGGTGGAGTTTCTGTATTGAGTTGTATAGGAAAAGGCAATAAATCTGTTGGATTTGATAGCAATAATAGCTAAAATTTTTTGAACTTACTAGATATCAGACTGTTGTTAATGCTTTTTAAAATATTAACACATTTCATCCTCATAAGAAACCTATGGGTTCATGGTATTTTTATTAACTCCAATTTACTTATAAAGAAGCTGAAGCATAGAGGTTCAATTGCCCAAACTTACATAGCTGAAGGAGTAAGAGCTGGATTCACACACAGTCTGGTGTCTCTATATTAAAAAGTGTCCTGTCCACTATGTATGTAGTGAAGCTGTGTGGATCGTTCATCAACTTTTCTTTACCAATAACCGAGTAGACCTCAGGTTAGTGTCTGCCTAATATTATATTCTAGTGCCACATATAATAATTTATATTTATCTGATACTTATCTCTAATCTTAAAAATGGAAAAATACACATGCTCACCAAAACCCAGCAAAAATAACTGAATAAAGCATGACATCATTTGTAAAAGTATTGAGTTCATATTACATGAAATATATAATTCGTAATTTCAGTTCAATATTGATCATTAGTTATGATTATGGGAGTAAGTAATATATATAGCAGATGCTCTCTATACCTGAGACCACAATTATAAGATACAGGGTTTTATATTTCAAAATACAGGACATGAAAATGTTGGCCTAGAGGATTTTTGATGAAAATGCTATCAATCTTTTATGGAAATGGTATGATAGACACAACATCAATAAAGCAAACTCTATGCCTTTTCTTTTTTGGACTGGTAATCAATTAGGCCGTTTTCTGTCTTAGTGCTGCAGTTATTTTGGGGATTTTTGTTTGGTCTAATGCTGACTGGGATTTAGATGAATTGTGAGATCATTGACCAGTTTAGGTTCTTAAAAAAAATTGTACTGCTACCTCATTCAGGGCATGTTCTAACTAGAAATTTTACAAAACAGTAAGTAATGCCACCTAACATTAATTAAAACATTTGATATGTCTTGTATGACCATTATTTAATAGTTTTAGCAGTTTGTTTTATAGGGAAAGGAATACATGCATAATGTTGAAAGTATTTAAGCCTCGGTTTAAGCACAATGGTAGCTAACTCACAATTGAAATTGTGCAATATCTTTCTATTTTTCTCTTAGTTATATTTAGCTCCTACAAAAGTCACTTCTGAGAAAGTATTTGTGCAGTACCGTTATTATTCAAAACCCTATTGAGTTGACATATCAAAATGTTATATTTTTTCCTCCAAGGTTAATGAATATTTACAAAGTTAATCAAGAATTGACATAATAATTCAGAAAAAAATATGGCATGCATTTATTTTTTGCTTAGAATAATCAAGATTTTTGCTAATATTCTTCAACTTTAAAAGGTAATCATAGAAATATTTATTTCTCCCAGTAGAACATGAGAAACTTGGAAATGAAGGGAACAGTTGAAGGTAATTCCCCAGTTCTATGCCCATTACCAACCACCATTAGGGAAAATAAATCATTTTCTTTAATAGAGATTGAGTGGCCTCTTTCACTTCTATATTGACTCAATAAGCATATTGGCAGCAGCTATCCTGATGCAGGCAATGCAATAGACAACAGATACTTGAAAGTGACTTAGGAATGGCCCCTGTCTGTAGGGAACAACTTACCAGTAGATACACTGATAATAAGAATTCATGTCTTAAAACTCTGAAAACCAATATAATGGCTCAAAGACATAAGAACAAAAAAAAAGAAACAACTAATTAATTATTTGGGGTTTCAGGAAGATCTTGAATTTACTTATAGCTTAAGGCACGAATTGTTACAAAAATTATTTTATATTGTTGAAGGTCTAAAAGTTTTTACAATGTCAAAAGTTTCAGCCACTTTATCTTTGAATTATTTTTATTTCAAAGCCTGACTATGTTTTTATAGGGTTAGAATACCTTATAATTCTTTTGACAAAATACTATGATCAGTGATATCAGTAATGAAGAGATATTCCTCTACATTTTAAATAAATAGTATTAATTATGCTGTATTTCTCAATGTAGTGTGCTTTTTAGAACACAACAAGTATTGTGTTTATGTTAACCAACAGAAAGATAGCTCAAAATAAAGAAGGAGCCAGCAGTGAAAACCAGATTTTCTGTGAAGACTTAAAAGCAGGGCTCTCATTGAACTTTATTAAATAAAAAGCTATCAATGTTAGTGTGAGGTTTGTAAGGTTGTATAAAGGGTTTGCTGTTTTCATGCCCCATGTCTCATCCTTCTTTTTCTTTTAGTATTGATTTTAGGATACAATATTTATGCATGCATAAAACATAACTCAGTGAAACAATATGATCTTCAATCATACCTCATGGCTGACTTTTATGCACATTTCCATACATGCAATTTTTTATACATATAGTGGGAAGTAAAATAAATTGTTCATAAAAAAAGATCTCCTGCTGAAATGGTTTTGGCTCAGTGGATAGAGAGCATCAGCTTGCAGACTGAAAGGTCCTGAGTTCGATTCTGGTCAAGGGTATGCATCTTGGTTGCAGGCACCTCCCTGGTGAGAGGCATACAGGAGGCAGTTGATCGATGTCTCTCTCTCATCGATGTTTCTAACTCTTTTATCCTTCTTCCTTCCTCTCTGTAAAAAAAATCAATAAAATATATTTGGAAAAAAAATTTCCCTCCTACCCACAGCTACTTGAGGACTCAACAGGAAGATAAGGAAGCTCTCTGAAAGAGAGTTATCAAGAATAACTGGCTGGCATTTTGATCCTGGGTATCCCAGCTTCCAGAACTGTGAGAAATAAATGTCTAACATTTAATCACTCAGGCTGTTATTTTGTTTATCAGCTCAAATATACTAAGACACACACATACACACTCACACACACATGAATTCTATATATTTGCAGATAGAGTGAGATTTCATGCTGCTGTTTTCTTATCTGTTCCTTTACTTAATAGAATAACATGGATGCTTCTCCAAGTTATTAAATTTGGGAATTTACCATGATTTTCAAAAGCACCATGGTGCTCCATTCTTTGGATAGATGTAGTTCATTCACTGTATTTAAACAAATACATACAGTTTTTTAAAATGTTAACTCATGATTTTTACATATTTCTCTTAAAATATTTTTACCTACAGTTATTAAAATTGAACATTTTAAATAATCTGCAGTTCTTACATTATAATTTGAACATATACTTTTGCATATGGCTTATTGGTTTTAATAGATTATAAACATTAACTTACGACTACTTATTTATGTTATTCATTCTTAGACCTTTCTAAAGTACTTAGCACATTGGCTGTGCAGGTATTCAGTAAATATTTTTTAGATATTATAGTAATGAAGAATTTATATTATAAGACTGGTTACCATTCATCAGATAAATTTTGTTTGTTTCGATATGGTTTTATTAATATTTTTATTACATTTTATTGCTCCTTATCTTTTTGTATTTGTATTTATGAATCATCTTACTTTATGATTTTAAACTACTAAATTTACTTTTCCTCCAAATTAAAAATAATTATAACGTTAAAGGATTATAAAAATTAAATTTTGAAACTCTTTTTCCTAGAATTTTCAAAAACAAAAATTGCTTCAAAAACTTATAGTAAACCCAATTTTTGTTAATACTTCGGATTTGTTCAGGGCTTTTTTATACCTTGTAATTCTTTTGACAAAAGCATTGAACTCTTTACAGAGATAAAACTAACACACTTGAAGCCTGAGTGAACCATATATCACAGATGCAATTACTAAATGACATAGTGCAAAGGTGTCATTGATCAATTTTTGAAAATAATAAGTAGGAAAAAATAACTGCAATTGTCATAAGCAAAGATACACACTTATTGTCATTCCAGACCATACAGATTCAAAACAATAACTTTGAGTCCATATTATAATATTTCAAAGAAGTTTGTTGTGAAATAAGTATCAGTGCAGAGTTTTTAGAGAAATATTTTAGTTAAAAAAAATATTTAGGAAGGCATTTTAAAATTAAACTGAATCAACCATGCTTTCATCCTTAATATTATTTAAAAGAATACCCCAATATTACAGAGAATAGTGGGTAAAAGCTAGTGATCTTCTGTTGTCATGTAAAGGCATCGATGTTAGAATTAAAGAACTTTTCTGATGGAAGAAATTTCATTAAACTCTCAGGCCCATAAACCTTGTGTTCATGGCACCAGTAGTAAGAAAAACCTTTCTCATCCTGTTACATTGTATTTTTGACTGATCACATGTTAGTTTTAAATTATGCTTACATGCTAACAGGTCCATGGTATTCCTGATCACTAGTGCAGAATTTAAATTATTAATATTTTTACTCTTTCTAAATCCAATGTTTATTGGATGATCTGAATGGCAAGTCAGTCATGCCTTGTTCCTTTACTTTATATGTATGGACTTTATGTTCAATCAAATTTCAGAAAGTTGGAAAATATCCTGTCCTTAATATCATACCCGTTTTCTTCCTACATTTTTTTTGAAAACTGACTGTTAGGAATCAATATGATAAATTCATATGTGACCATGCTAAGCAACACACTTCTATATATTATTTCTCAAAACTTCCAATTCTTAAATTTTCAATTATATTAACCAAAATATTTTTTATGATCTACTTATCTGTCCTAGGGCACAAGCCTCTAAAAGTTCTGGCATTATAAAATAGTAGAAGCTAGAAACTTTTTTTAAAGTTTATTACAATGTGACTTAATTGTAATTCAAATATAATTTTTCATACATAAGCCTAAGGCAATGTAAATTAACAATACTTTAATAGTTTTTAGATAATAGCTTCTTGTTTCTTCTGCAGACCTACACAATAGCCACATGAATTTATTACAATAAACTTAGGGAAATATTTTATATTCTTATTTCCCAATTAATTTTCAGGAACCATGTTATTTATACTAGTAAACAGATAATATATAAGAAGGTAGGCTAGGCTTCTAAGGTATGTTAATTTAAGTAGGCAAATTTGTAACTGAAAGGGAACCTAAATTAATATTAACAGCATTAATGATGACAATAATAATAGAGTCCACACTTACATGGCAGCTAACATGTGCCAGGCACCATTCTCAGAGCTTTATATGCATTGATTCACATAAGTATGTTAAGAAAGAGAATGTTATAGACCGTGGTGATATTCAATGATCATGACTGAAGTGTCAGTGTATATAGACAGGTAGGTAACTCTCTGCTTAATATGATACTGATCAGTATTAAGGAGAATCTCTGTTAATCTGTAATTTAGGATATTCTATATAATAAAGAGGTGATATGCAAATTGACCATCACACCCTCACAAGATGACTGCCTACAATCAAGCCAGGAGGGGAGTTCGTGAGGGACAACCAAACGACTGAAGAGGCAGGCTACATGGGGCAACCAGGCTGGTGGGGCACAGAGTTGGGGTGACCAGGCCAGCAGGGAAGGCAGTTGGGGGCAACCAGGTGATGGGGGAGCAGTCGGAGTGACCAGTCTGGCAGGGGGAGCAGTTGGGGTGACCAGGTCAACAGAAGGGGG
>PVJN01014997.1:0-45357 GCA_004026805.1 Lasiurus borealis | reverse complement strand
GCTTCCATAACCGACTTCCAAATTCTCTTGCTTCTCTCTCCTAAATATAGAAAATTTGGCAGTTCTTCTCTCATTGCACTTCCAACACCTCATTTCAGGCGACCAGCCTCTCTCCTAACCACATAGGAATATATCCCCTAGGCCTGCAAGCCATTCTCTCCCAGCTGCCAGAGGGAGCTTTTAAAAGCTCCAATCTGATCAAGTCATCTCCCTCTTCTTAAAGTGGAAGTTGCTTTTAGAATCAAATCCAAATTTCTTAGCACGATCACAGCCTGCCTCACCAGCTTCACTACTGCCCATATAGATAGCTCTTCAAGTTGATCAGGCTCCTTGCCTTCTCCAGGCCCTTGCAAAACATTCCCACAGTAGCCTTTTTGCCTGTCCAGCTCTTTTTCACCCTCTTTATCTCAGATAGATGCCGCTTGTCCAGGAAATTCTTCTCTGAGGTCGCTTTGTTATACATTCTTGCAATACAGGCACTATTGGTTATTAGCTGTGGGCCTTGGGAAAGGTGCTCGACCCTCCTATCGAACCTCTCATCTACAGAGTGGTTATACTGCTTATGATTGTGGTAAGGGTCAAATGACTTAACCTATATAAAGTGCTGAGGACAGCTGTTGAGTGCTCTATAAGTGTTATCTGTTATTATTGCCCTCTACTTTTTCTTCTTAATATTAATCACAACGATAATTCAGCAGGTATTTGTTTAACTTTTCATTAATGTTTGTCTCCTGCTTTATGTGGACAGCTTCATGAGGGTAGGTCCATGTCCAGGTATACCACTCTTATCTCTAATACTTAGCACAAATGCCTTGTACCTAGTAGGTCTTTTAATAAATATTTGTTAAGTGACTAAAGGAATCTGAAACGTTTTCACCATGAAAGTTGTTTAAAAACAATAAACCAAATTACACTCATTTATCCACACACTCAAGGCATATATTAGAGGCCAGAGATGAGCCGGTTCTGGGCTTGATGGATAGGGAAGCAAAGATGAAGTAGACACATTCCATTCCCTCAAAGACCTCATGGTTTAGTAAGAGAAATAAGGCATGGTTTAGTAAGAGAAACAACTATAATAAAAGTTGGAAAGGGTAAGTGATTTTATGAAAGATGGAGTGTGCCAAAGGGGGTTGCATAAAAGACCAAGGCCTCGGATAGATAAGTAGGTGGCAGGCAAAGTTGGGACAGGAGCTTTTCAGGAGTGAATGAAAGCGTGGCTGCTGTGACCTTTCTCTCCTTGTCAAAATCGACACATCCAACAGCCCTCAGTTTGTGATGAATCACTCCCTCCCTAGCACTTTCTCCTGGTCCAGTTTTTAGCTCATTTTCCCTTGTGTGATGGTGGGTTGCATCTCTGCTTTCTCATCACATATCAAGTTCCTCTGAGGGTCTGAACAGAATCTGCAGTTTTGTAAATTGCCCTCAGCCCTGGCAGAGTTTTGTTTGTTTGTTTGTTTGTTTGGGTTTTTTGTTTGTTTGTTTGTTTACTGTTAGCAAAAAGTCAATCCATGTTTGTTGAATTTACAATAGAAGCAAGAAAGAGAACTTGCTAGGAAATGGGAGGTAGGGATGTCTGACACTGGTAAAGGAAAGACAAAGGTGAGGGAGTCAGCCATGAAAAGGGTGGGGCCAGAGAAGATAGTCTGGCCTTTTTTCTAGCAAGTATTAGGGAGTGTTTGGAGAGAAGTAAAGTAGAATTGTGCTTTAAAAAGGTGAATCTGCCAGCCACGTGTAGAGTGGATTGGAACACATATTGGAGGTGGGAAGGCCAGGTAAGAGGCTGTTGAAATTTTGCACATGACGGGTAGTGAGAGCCCAAACTGGTGCCCTGCCTTTGAGGACAAGAGATGAATAGCACAAAAGGAAGTGTTAGTTAAGGGAGCCATTTTTCTTACTATAAAAATCAGATCAAATAATCTGATGTGAGCCAAGGTTTTTGGGGAGGAAAAAGAAAGCAGCTTCAACTCTTAGGTTTGCCACTTACTTGTTATGTGATCAAGGATGTGTCACTGGAAATCTGAGCCTCAATTTCTTCACTTACCAATTAAGGTTAATTCTGCCTACCTCACGAGGTTGTTCTGAGCATTACATGTGATAATATATGTAACAGTGCCTGCCACATCATGGGTGCTTAGCATTATGATAGCTGTCATTGTCAACCTCAGAAATTTAAGGTGTCACACCAGAGTGTATATAACATTGCTTTTTTTTGTTAAATAGAGTTTAATTTGTAGAGCCATAATTACAGAAAAATTAAGCAGTTGGTACAGAGTTCCTATATACCTCCACTCCTGCACCCATTTCCCCCTCTTATTAACATCTTATATTGGTGATACATTTGTTACAATTAATGAACCAATATTTATACATTAATATTAATTAAAATTTCCTTAATTTTTACCTCCTATCCTTTTTCTGTTCTGGATTCTATCTAGGATACCATGTTATATTTAGCTGTGTAGATGAAAAAGGGATCACATACTAAACCTAACAAGCTCAGGGGAGGCCTGCAAGGTGGGCCTTACAAACTAACAGACTGAAAATAACCACATAGGATGATCTGAACATAAAAATTTGCAACTAATAGGAAGTCATGGCAGATAGTCACGTCCTAAATTGGTATCTTCTTTGATAAAGGTGAATTTTTACCTTAAGTGAGCATGTCTGTTGTCTTTTTGCATCTAAGATAACATACCTTTGGAATGTCAGAGTAATCCCTTTTTTTGTCCAGGCCCCTCAGGTCACAGTTTCCCTTTAGAGCAAGAGACCACAGAAACCCTTATTGCCCAAAAACCATCTCTGTGCTATAACTGTTAATTGTTAACTACCCTATACTCACCAATGTAAAACAAGTACATGTGTGTTTGTTTTACTTTTTATCCAATCTCATAGATTTTCCTGCTTTGCTCTCTCCCACCTTTTTAGTCTACCACCAATGGATTTCATGTAACCTGGCTATGTCTTCTCTTTTGATTTTAGTGTATAAAATAAGCTGCAAATTACATAAATGTCTAATCACTTGTTGTACACCTGAAACTAATATTGCATGTCACTGTAAGTGAAAATTTTTTTAAGTTATTAAAAAGATGAAAATTAAAAAACAATCCTATCTAATAAAAGAGTAAAATGCAAATTAACCACCACTCCGTTATGCTACCAGCCAATAGGAGTGAGTATACAAATTACCCAACAAAGATAGCCACGCCCATGGCCAAGCAGCAGCACCCAGCAGCTCCAAGCCTTGCCATGGCAGCGCTGGGGCTAGGCGGCAGGAGAGGGGTGGATTGGGGACACAGACCTTGATTGGGGACACAAACTTGCAGAGATTCCAGCAACCTGCAGCCCCAAGCCCTGCTATGGCAGCACTGGGGCTACAGGGAGCCAGATCAGGACAAAAACCCAGATTGAGGACACAAACCCACAGGGAGGCCTGCACCCTGCAGCCCTAAGTTCCGCCAAGGCAACGATGGGGCTTCGGGGGTGCCGGATTGGGGACACAGTCCTGCAGAGAGGCTGGCACCCAGTAACCCTAAGGTCTGCCATCATGGTACTGGGACTGTTGGGGGGGTGGAGTAGGGCAGTGGAGACACAAACCTGCAAGAAACCTGTGGAAAGGGAGGTAAACTATGATAACTTTATCTCCCTTTCCACTAGATGAGAAAACTGCTCCTGGTTTAGTGATGTGGCCCACACCTTTCTACAATCACAGGATAATGTTATGACCACTCCCAGGAAGGTCTGGTCAGAATACTGTCTCCAGAGAATTAATGCTACTGTGGCAAGTCAACTAAGAGAGGAAAGAAGTTTTGTTGGGTTTATTCTGAAGGTCAGAGAACATGCCACCCCAATATATGCTGTGTTGTTCTATTGATGATCTTGAGCTGCAGATGCTTGAAAAACAGCAAATGCATTACAGAGGCTTTCAGTCTCCTGCTCTGCCTAAAATTGGACCCCCCAAAAGGAGCTCAAATGTTATAGGTCCCCTTGACGGGAGAAGTGTCATCAGGCAGAGAAGACTGACTCCTGTCACAGGATAGGAGAATAGAAGTTGATATCACACCCAAACTTGGTTGCAAACTATTTCCCCTCACCCCCATTCATCTTTCCTAAAAATCATTTACTCTCCTCTAAGAGGCCTACATCTCCTATCCCCTTTCCCTAGGAAGAAGGTATTTAAATCTGCATTCTAAGCCACCTTGGAAAGTTACTCATTTTTTCCTAAGATCTCCCACATATACATGAGGACACATGTTAATGAACTTTTGTTTTTCTCTTGGTGATTTGTCTTTCATTACAAGGGCCTCCGCTAAGAACCAAGAAAGGTAGAGGAAAACTATTTTTCCTCCTCCATTATTCTATCTAGGGAAATCAAGGCCCCAGCTGAACTATGAGGTTGGCTCAAGTACCAAGCAATTCCAGCTAATGGGAGGGAAGCTTCTAGGGAGAAATCAACGATATTGGCATCAAAGTGGGATGGAGGGCACATGCATAGTTGCTGGTGGGAGTTTAAAGTGGTTGAACAAATTTGGAGGATGATTTGGCAAATTCAATAGAAATGTTCAAGGTACTTCCAAGAGTCTTCTTCTAGGAATCATACCTGCTGAAATAAAGCACAAGTGCATAAGCCCTGGTCAGAAGCCAGGATGCTACTGCAAGCTCCCTTCCATGTTAGAAAAATTTGGGAACAACCTGCATTCTTAGGACAAGATGGCATCTATACTAATAAAAGGGTAATAATTAGACTGAACATCTTCCAGATGACCTTCCAGATGTCCTTCCGGAAGTCCTTCCCAACAAAGCCATGTTGGCAGGGCCAAGGCATTAGAAGTTAAAGGCAATCAGGCAGGCAGGGGGGAGCAGTTAGGACAAACAGGCTGTCAGGGGAGAGCACTTAGAGGGATCAGGCCAGCAGGGGAGAGCAATTAGGGGGATCAGGCTTGCAGGCAGGTGAGCGGTTAGAAGCCAGGGATCCTGCGGCGTCCCAGATTGGAGAGAGTGCAGGTTGAGTGGAGGAAACCCCCTTCCTGTGCAAGAATTTCATGTACCAGGCCTCTAGTTAAAATAATAAGTTGCAAAACTGCCATTCTCGGGAGCATTTTCTCAATTCATTGAGATGATGCTTCCCAGAAATTGTCATCAATTTGGCTCAAATAAACTGTTATAAGACTTTTTCTTAGACCGGACATTCTTTTGTGGACAGTTGTCATGTCTCCTTAGCAACTCTTGGCTGTGACAGTTTCTTAGACTTCTCTTGTTTTGATATTGCTTTTTTACAATCATCGTAAGGTACATTTGGGGATAAAATAGTCTTTCCTATTTCTATCCCTTCTCCAGTGTCTTTGTTTGAAGGAGGCCAAGGCAGTAGTGGGCCTCAAAGCTACTGCTCCAGAGCTGTTTTGTTTGTTTGAGACCTTTGACTTTTGACTCTTGAATCTGGGACCTTTTGTAACCAAAATAGTCAAAGTCAAAATAATTGAGCTCACTACACTGTCTGTTCTATTTATATAGTTATTCATTCATTTATTCAAGTAATATTTGCTGAGCAACTATTCTGTATCTGTACTATGGTCCACGCTAGGGATGTAGCAGTGAACAAAGCAGGTCAGGCATTTTGCTTTGACTGGAGCCAAATTCCAGTCAAAGAGACAGACAATATTAAAATGAACATAGCAATTAAATGTTCATGTAGTGTGGTAAGTGCTACAAAGGAAAAAATAATAGAGGTAGGCAAAAACAAGAAGAGAGACCCACTTTAGAGAAAGCATTCTGAGAAGCTCACAGCTGAACTAAAAAGGTAGGAAAGGGTATGATAGTGCTGGAGAGGAAGAGCATTCCTGGCATAGAAAGCAGATCATTCAAAGGCCCTGAGGTGAGAGAGAACTAGCAGGGCAGGAGAACTGATACAAACTAGAGTAGAGTTGGAGTTGGAGAGGTAGGCCAGGATGAAATCAGAATGGGCCTTATAGACCAAGCTGAGAAGTTTGAATATTATTAAAAGGGAAATGAAAATATTGGTAAGAATAAAGCCAGGGTCCAAAACAGGGTTATTAACTTTGAAGCAGTGATCTTTCTGCAGTGTTATAGTGTCTGCCCTCAAGCAAAATCCATAATTCTAAAATTAAAATGGGTTAGATGGGTGGGGGCTGCCCAGAATGGGTAGGCAGGTAGATTAGAAACAGACTGTCTAGACCAGTGGTTCTCAACTTTCCTAATGCTGTGACCCTTTAATACAGTTCCTCATGTTGTGGTGACCCCCAACCATAAAATTATTTTCATTGATACTTCATAACTGTAATTTTGCTACTGTTGTGAATTGTAATGTAAAATCTGTGTTTTCTGATGGTCTTAGGCAACCCTGCTAGCACTTCTCAATCTGTGGGTTGTGACAGTAGCAAGACTATAGTTATGAATTATCAACAAAAATAGTTTTATGGTTGGGGATCACCACAATATGAGGAATTGTATTAAAGGCTCACAGCATTAGAAAGGTTGAGAACTACTGATCTAGATAGAAGAAAAGGAATGATCAGTGAGGGGACTATTGACTTAGTGAATGAGATAAAATAAGCTAAAAATAAAGTGACTAATGGTTGTGCATTTTTTGTTTATTTTTATATTTCTGGTGTTGGCAACTGGGGAATTTTGGGTTTTTGCAGAAAGGAAAAAGAAAGTGAAATGGAAAGACATTGCAGGGTATTTGCTGGGAAGTGATGTGCCAGATGTGGAAGAACACTGCTGCAGCTGTGTGGGCTGGGTGGAAGGAGCAAGAGAGACAGGGAGAGACTGCTTGGGGGGCTGCAGCAGTGATCCATCCTGCTTGAGCAGGACTTATGATCTGCAGCCTAATGAGAAGCAACTTTGAATTTATTGTGTAAAGATGTTTTTCAGATCCATGAAGATGGATGAAGTAATCTATGGAGAGGGTTATAACAAATTACCACACATTTGGTGGCACACATTTAAGCTCTGAAAATCTGAAATCAGTTTCACTAGAGTATAATCAAGATGTCAGCAGCCATGCTCCCACCTGTGGTGAAGAATTTGTTCCCTTGCGTTTTCCAGCATTTATGGCAGTATTCCTTGGCTTGTGGCCCCTTCCTCCATCCCAAAAGCCAGCAGCGAAGAATTTTGCTTCACAATGCTTTCCTCTGTAATCAAACCTCCCTCTGCCTCTCGTTTAGAAGGACACTTTTGATTACATTTATGGCCAATGTGGGTAATCCAGTATCCACCTCTCATATTCACACATTGTGGACCAGTAGTTTTATTGCTAGCTTTACCCAGTGGCCAAATAAGTTTCTATTGAAAGAGTACAAAAAAGTTTTACATCAATGTTAAAGGTATGCTTTAAAATTAAATGCCCATTGCATTTTGAAGTTATTTATTACATTATCTTACAAGCTAATAGCCTTTTAAAGAATTCTCATAATTGGCCACAAGGCTTAGAACAGAAAAAAAAAAAAAAACACAAAAAAAACCCGAGAATTCTAGTGATCCGTCTGCAATGTGTAAAGATCTTCAACTTGTTCATAACTGCAAAGTCTTTTTGTTTTCCATATGAGTAACATTCACAGGGTTGGGAATTAGGACAAAAATCTTTCGGGACATTATTTAGTCTACCCGAGAAAGCATAAGAGAGAAAAGGTACTAGTGTCAGACCCTGAGGAATGCTGACATCAAAGTCTGAGAAAGGACGGAAAACTAGCAAAGAGACTGAGACAGAATAGCAGTTGAGAAAGATGGAAGGCTGACAGTGAGTCATGTTCAATAACCAAGAAACTAGAGGATGTTTAGAAGGAAGGGGCTCTCAATTGTTGCTGAGAAACTAAGTGAAATAAAGATGGGCAAGAAACCAGTAGAAATGGCATGATTTTGACTACAGCAGATTGGGATGTGGGGAAGAGAGGACCTGGCACCCTGGATTGGAAGCCATTGGAATGGGTTGAGTCATGCATGGGGTGAGGTGGTACAGCCAGCCAGTGTGGACAATGTTTTAAGTTCTGCTATCAAGGGAACAGAGAAACTGGGCTGGAGGGGTTTATGGAGTTAAGGACAAGGGCTATTGTTTTGCTTTCTTTTGTTGTTGTTAATCCTCACCCCAGGATATTTTTCCATTGATTTTTAGAGAGAGTGGAAGGGAGGGGGAGAGACACACAGAGAGAGAAACATTGATGTGAGAGAGAGAGACATTGGATTGGCTGTCTCCCACACGTATGCCCGGGACTGGGGATTGAGCCTGCAACTGAGTTACTTGCCTTTGACTGAAATCAAACCAGGGACCCTTTGGTTCGAGGGCCAACGCTCTATCCACTGAGACAAACTGGCTAGGGAAAGTTTGCTTTCTATTGTCAATGGTGAGTGTTGCTGATAACTTCATGCAGGAGGAAGAACTGATAACTGAGGGAATGAAGTCCTTGAGAAAGCAAAAAGGGATGAAGTCCAGAGTTGAGTGAGAGATCAGCCCTCCCAGGAGCAGGGACATTTCTTCTATTGTAATGGAGTAAAAGATGTGTGTAATGTGGTTGATTTTCTCAAAGGAGTGAGGCTGAGGATGAAGTGTGATACGTTTGAGAAAACAATGGTTGGAGAGTGTAATATTACTTGTGGAGATAAATTGTTGTTTCATTTCCCTTAGCAAGTATAACTGGGATAGCTGCTGAGTATCTAAAATATATTCTCCTTTAACAACTCCCCATCCCAGGTTTAATGATAGGTAATTTTTAGTTAAAAGACAAACATGCAAATAGCCATCTTCTGTGAAACTTTATTAAAAAGAGAAATGGTATAATCAAATTACTGTGTGGTTTCATGTTCATTAAAAAAAAATAAACTAAGAGAAAAGGGAAAAAAACTTATAGCTAAATAATTTGTTGTCTAAGTGAGTTATAAAATAAGACATTTCTCATAATCGTTATGATGAAATGATGCAGTCTACACATGTATAAAAACTGTAGAGCACCTATTACAAAATCACATTATCAGTGGTTAGCAGGGGAGAGTTCAACCCCCTGCTTGCTAGGGCATTCAACCAAAACTATTAGCATGCACATCCTATCTTATGTAAAACTAGCTTCTACCAAGTCCTGTTTCCCCTCACCACGATGAAAACAGAAAGTATGAAAGTTTCCTCCACCAGTATTTATAAGATCCTGCTCATTCATCTGGACACCCAAGTGATCCATGGCGAAGGCAGATGCACTACTGTCACTAGTCTGGCATCGGCATTGGCATCACAGGGCATCTTGCCCTGAACTAAGGGAAATTTCTCAGTCTAGTAATAAACAATATTGCTTTTATTAATCTTACACCTAACCTTTATGCATACAAAGAGTATGGTTTGCTTCATAGTGGATTGAGTTTAGATATTCAAGATATTATTTTTGCATTTGAGCCTTGAAAATTGCAATACTTATTTTGAAAGCTAATTTAATGGTGTAAATAATTGCCACTGGGACTCTTTTTCTAGCCTTTCTTTTCCTTGTTTTTTTCCCCCCTCTCTCACAAGGGACTATGTCTTTAAGAGGCATAAAATCAAAGATATTGTGAGATTCTCTTCATCTCCCAACCAGTCAGCTGCATTACTGAGTCCTTCCTGGTGTTTCTGACATGATGAGAGTGTTTTTATTTCCTAGAAGATGGAAACTTTGAAGGTACCCTGAGGTGAATAAAAAATCAGCCTCAAGCCCAGACTCGCCTCCTGCGAAGTTTCTTTCCATCTTAGAAGCTCCCTCAAAACTCTCAGGGAGCCCCTGACTCACCCACTGTTTCAGATTCCAGCTCTCCACTTCCTGAAACACAGATTCAAGTTCTCTGGTTGATTCTTGAAAATACAAACGTTGCCATAGAAACATACAGTTAAAAACTAATAACATATCATGAGTCATACACATTCAAGTATCTCTATGAGTTTGCATAAAATAGCACCAATATTTTAAAAATGCATATAACTTTGCCATCTGTAACAAATAGGGTTCCCAGCTATTTATATTAAAGTGGAAAAGGCTGGAGATGGCTAACGGTTTAAAATATTCACTTGGTCAGATTCTATCAGCAGATACTGACATAGACATTTCCATGAACTCCTGAGAAAGGCCTTTCCCCTGAAACAGCTAAAGGAAGCATCTTGTTTAACAGGGTTGAAAAATCAGTGCTATTCCAGTTAGATGTCTAAGGCAGGCTAACTTTCCAGAAGCTGTCCATCTGAAAACTCTGATGGTTACCTAAAGAAGCACTCACTGTCTGATCTAAGAAGTGTGAGAGCTGGAAACGAAAGACATCTTTCCAAGGGAATCCATACTTCAGCAAATGTATTCTGAGAACAGTCAGTCACACCCCTTCTCCTCTCTCTGTATTTTATACCTGAGGATTATTCACAGCCCATTTAAAAACAAATAACTAAAAGCAAATTGCTTTGTGTTCCTGAGGATCAGCGCCCATCCAGGGTACCGTGTAGACCTTCCTTGGTGAACCAAGCCTTGTCCAGTTCCCCTGCGGGGCAAAGCAGTAGATCACAGGGCATCGGTGGGGAGTGCGCAGGACTGTACCGCCTGGTAGGCCACCTGCTTCCTTGCAGAGCGCAGTCTGAGGGAGAGGGTCATGGTGACAATCAGGAGGAGGAGTCCGATGATGAATAGGATGACCAACGCTGCTTTAGCCCCTCTGGGACTCAGATTCTTGCCAAAGAAATAGAGTTGCTCCTTGACAGGCTCTTCTGTGAAAAAGAAAAGTGAGGTGTCAGGCCTTTCCTTTCCCTGGAGCATGAGACTGATCATTTCTACTCAGGGGTCGGGGAGGGACCCTTACCATGGGAGGGCACGGTGGTGGCTGGATGGGAGGTTCCTCCAGAAGGAGACTTGGTGGAGTAAGGAATCCTGTTGTCTGGACAAAGCAGGCAAGTTGGTTTTTTTATAAACAATAGAAGTAGGTTCTTTTCATGACATGAGTTGTTTCAAGGGTTATTTCCTTTCACCAGACAGAACTTTGCCCCCGGTTATCTGTAAGCCTTTATTGGATTCTCAGTGTTACTCTTCCTTCCACTATAGATGTGGTTCCAACCCCAGTCACCTTTCAAACTTCTACTCATCCATTCAGACCCATCAGAAACATGATGGCCTCTGTGGAACGTTGGCTCATATCCCCCAGACTGTTGACCATTACTTCCTACTACTGTCACTCAGCCCTGTACTCTGTACTCTGTGTTGGCATGTTGCAGATTTTATTTCGGTTATTATTTACATGTCTGTCTCTCTTGCTTGACTCTGAGCTCCTTAGAGGAGGGTGGGGGCGGGTCTCATGCCTACTGTTTTCAGGATCTACAGGAAGCCTATCCCCTGGCATCACTGGCAGACAACAGTATACCTATGTTCCGAAGGACTGTGTAGGTTGTTTCCATGCCAGCATGGATGTGATCAGATACATGACAATGTAACAGCCATGTCCCTGGGTGATCTGCAAACAGTTCAATGGTTTGGAACGTCCCAGGAAAGAGGTCATACACATCTTCCCGGTAAGATTTATCTATCTGCAGAAAGAAGGAAATGATAAAGGTAAGAGCAGAAATCAATAAAATCAAGAATAGAAATATAGCCGAAACCAGTTTGGCTCAGTGGATAGAGCATCGGCCTGTGGACTGAAAGGTCCCAGGTTTGATTCTGGGCAAGGGCATGTATCTTGGTTGCAGGCACATCCCCAGTAGAGGGTGTGCAGGAGACGGCTGATCGATGTTTTTGACTCGCTATCCCTCTCCCTTCCTCTCTGTAAAAAAATCAATAAAATATACATATTTTTTTAAAAGAATAGAAATACAATAGAGATAAAGGAACCAAAAGCTGATTCTCTGAAGAGATCAATAAAATTGACAAACTTGTGATAGCCAGCCTCCACAATGGCCCCCAATAATCCTCACCTCCTGGTGGTCATAACCTTTGTAGTCCCTTCCTACATTGCATGAAAGTTGGGCTATGAAACAGCCTATGGCAGAAGTGATGGCATTCTACTTCCAAGAGTAGGTTATAAAAGACAGTGGCTTCTGTCTTATACCCTCTCTCTTGCTTTCTCTTCTTAGATTGCTAATTCTTGGGGAAACCAGCTTCCATGCCATACCCACATGGTAAGGGGCTGACTAAAGCCTGCAGTCAACAGCCCTGTGAGTGCTCTTGCCTCCAGCCCCAGTCAAGTCAGATGACTGCAGTTCCAGTTGACATCTGGTTGCAGTCTCATGAAAGGTGCTAAATCAGAACCAATGAGCTAAACTGTTCCCAGATTCCTGACCCCGAGAAATTGAGATGAGTGATTATTGTTTTAGGTCACTAAGTTTGGGAGTCATTTGTTATGTAGCAATAGATAACTAATCCAAACTTCTAGATAAACTCACCAAGGAGGAAAAAGCAGAAGAAGAAAGACACAAATTGCAAATATCAGGAAGAAAAGAGGGGACATTACTGAGTTTTATAGACATTAAAAAGGATAATAAAGGAATATTGTGAACAACTGTTCATTAATTCTACAGCTTAGATGGTATGAACAAAGTCCTTAAGGTAAAAACTGATAAATATCACTATTCAGATTACCTATTAAAAAAACTGAAATTACATTAAAACCTTCCATCAAATAAACTCCACATCCATAGGCCTTCACTGGCAAATTTTAGAGAAGAAATTATAGAAATTCTAAACATAGTTTCCAGAGAATAGAAGAGGAAGGAACACTTTAAACTCATTTTATGAGGCCAGCATTACCCTGATACCAAAACCAAAACAAATAGTTTACATGAAAATAAAGCTACTACAAATATTCTTCATGAACATGGATGCAAAAACTCTCATCTAAAGCTTGGAGAAGTTTTTTGTTTGTCTTTGTGGACTTTTTACACACAATAAAATATATGTACATATTTCTTAATATGAGGTAGGCTATAATCACATTATTCTGTTTTATAATCTAATATTGTCCCCCCTTCCTCAAGCTTTATTGCCAAATAAACCTCTTACTTTATAGTGGAAATGCATTGAATTTATTAGTACAAAATATCTCCTCCCCCAAAGCATTTTCCTTGTACTTACTTTGAAAAGAAAGCTCTCAGCATGATAATGGATGGTATGTATATCCACTTCACTTCCCATTCCTAACAAATACCAGTTTGTCATTGTATCTTCATTCATGATGAGGCCATGGAGATTCCCAAAAATCTTTCCATTAATAGCTAAGATGGTGAACAGAAAATAGCTTTTGATTAGTGAGGAGACGCTCATTCCTTAATCTAGTTCAAGCTAATCTTTAAATCACGGATGTTCTCACCTGCCTGATAAAATGGAACAACCTCAGTTGCACTTGCCAATGTCCCCACTATTCTAGACCCAAAATTTACATTCCTAAAAAATCCTTATATAAAAATTGCTAGGAAAGAGAATAGCAGTTTGTTTTTGAAAGCTGCATTTTGAGTAGCAGTGTGTGCTGTTGGTTTGTTTATTTAGAATATTCTCTTTGTGGAGTAGATTACAGCCTCATTTGTGAGGTAGCCAGATTTATACCATTCTACAGTTGAGTGGACTAAAGCACAGAGAATTAAGTTCATATAAATCATAATTGAACCAATTAGAAGCTATTTTCTTAATGTGTACTTTCTGAGAACTACCTTGGGGCAAGTTTCTAAGCCTGGGTGACTCTCTAAACAGCTTCACACCAGCAGAGCTCATGACCTTACAGAAACCAAAGCAAGCTCAAGGTGGGTTGATGTGATGTGGAACTCTCCTTCACTTTCTACTATGTTTGTATTCTGTGCATCATGACACGACCAAATGAATTAATCCATTAAAAATAGAGAGCAGCCCTAACCAGTTTGGCTCAGTGGATAGAGCATCGGTCTGCATACTAAAAGGTCCCAGGTTCAATTCTGGTCAAGGGCATGGACCTTGGTTGTGGGCACATCCCCAGTAAGGAGTGTGCAGGAAACAGCTGAATGGATGTTTCTCTCTCATCGATGTTTCTAATTCTCTATCCCTCTCTGTAAAAAAAAAATCAATAAAATATATTTTTAAAAAATAGAGAGCATATGAAGAAACTTTTGGGAGAAGGAAGCAAAATGGGTAAGAATAGCTGAGCCAGAGATTAGGCTGATTCTGATCTGTGTTAGCAATTAATCAGATTTGTGATCTCTTTTGGTATACCTTTGGTCAAAAGTAGATCTTGGTGAGAGTACAGATATATCAGTGAAACACATTACTCCTGCTTAAAAATAAAACTACCTTAAATTACGTAGAATGAAATAATATAGACACATTAAAACAGAAACTTGGTGATGGTATTTTATATCCCAGAAACAGTTCAACCAGGCCTTTAAATTTGATCAATTAGAAATTATGATGTATTCTTAGAGAAATATACCAGTAAGTGATGGTTCACTTTTAAAAAATCATTTCATAGTCTTAAAATTAAGGGATCACAACATTCAGGGGTAGAGCCTTCTAAAACAGTTGGTCCACAGCCTGGCTGGACCTTCCTGACAGCCATCCAATGGCTTGACTGGTTCCCTGTGAAGGAAAGCTTAGAGAGAGCTCTTGCCTCAGTCCTGAAGACCTGGGGATGGGGAAGAGCTCAGAGAAGGAGGCTGGGGACCTCCTACAGTTATAGGAATTTCTATGAGCTTATCTCACCAAAGGTCTTCTTTTTTAATCTCTGTTATACCATGCATTCTGTTGCTCTCCTCAAAATCATCAGTGCGCTTAAAATCTCGTGGATCTTTATTAAGATACTTCTTAATATTGTCGTCCAGATACCAAGATTCATTCTCGTTAAATACCAAAAACAAGAGAACAAATTCGTAATCAACATCGCTTCTTCTTCCTTTTTCATTCAACACTCCTTCTCTGCATATAATAAGAGGGCCCATCAAACCACTATATGTATCCTGAAAGAAAATAAAATTGAGTAGAAGAGCCTTTAAATAATTTAATAATACAGATTAAGTGCTTGCAACAAAGTCATTTTTTACAAGAAAGTTCTTTCTCTATTTCTGTTAACAGTACTATAATATTACTTGTCATTTAGATCAGATAACTTTATTTCAGTGTTTAATTCCTCTTTCATTCTCAGTTGGTCCCATTTCATTTACTGTCAAACCTTATATTTATTTTCCCTCACCATGCCTCTCCATTCTGTGACTTCCTTTCCAGAACATCTGCCACTGTCTAGTGTAGGACCTTAATACCTCACCCTGGACTGGAAATCGGTCCCTCTCTGGTCTCTGGCTCACTTACCTACAGCCCATCCTGTGGACTGCCATCAGATTAACTTCATCATTCTCATATCTAGAAGTCCTCAGTGAATCTCCATGATCTATTGAATAGAATGTCAATCCTCAACAGGTCCTTGAACTCCTCAGGAGCTCCCCCAATGGATTTCTCTAGCTTAAGCTCCTGTACTGCTTTCCTTTCTTATTACCCATTTGGCCAAATGAGACTCTCAGCATTTTCCAAACACACTGACTTTCCTATTTTCAGCTTTGCTCACAATGCTCTCTCTTCTTAGACTCTCTTTCTCTGACACTCCTATCGAATGCACCAGATTCAGAATTTTGTTATAATTATGGAGTGCATATGTATTATTTTCCCCAGATTTTAAGTCCTTCAAGACAAGAATGTTTACATAGCTCATCATACAAGTGCTCAATAAATATTTGGGGGGGGATGTACAAAGAAATAAATAAGTATACATTTCCCATAATTCCAAAATATAAATTTATTTTTTGAATTGTCTTTAATGTCACCCTGTAACTCCTTCACTGTCCAGTACAATTCAAGGACAATAATGCAGCCAACTAATATTTAAGAGGAAGGTTAAGAGAATCTTTTACTTTTTAAACAATGGCCACTACTGAAATTTTATATCATACTAGAGGCCTGGTGCACGAAACTCGTGCACAAGTAGGAGCACTAGGCCTGCCTGGCAATCAGAGCCGATTAGGGCCTTCTGGCTCCTGGCAGGGGTTTCCCTTCATTCTGTGCCACCCCCTGGTGGTCAGCACACATCATAGCGAGCGATTGAACTCCCAGTCTTCTGGTCAAACTTGGGAGGAGACACTTTGCATATTAGCCTTTTATATATACAGATGTGACTTTAGTTTGGACTTTGATTTATGACATATATTTAAAGACTAGTTGTTTTACCATATACATCTCTGACTCAATCAGTAGTAATCTTGCCTTTCATTTCTATATAAAGTTAGCCTGTTTATTATTCAAATAGTTTATAGTGTCAGTTACTATGTTTGGCATGTGTTTTCTTTTCCTGAACCCAGATAGGAGTGGTGATGCCTTTAAAAATGGTAAGTTCCACATCAAAATTCAGGGCATAAATTATATTTAAAATATTTTTATTTTATGGCTACCTATTTACATAAACCACCTTATAAATACTAAATGTAATAATTAAAACACTGGGATTTGATTTGATTCCCCCCTCCCATACTTTAGATTAGAGTCAAATAACTTATATTCTGTAAAGCACCAGATAATAAATATTTTTTACTTTGTTGCCCCTACTGTTTCTTTAACAACTGCTCAATTCAACCATAGGAAGTGTAAACAAATGGCCGTAGTTTGAGACCCCTGCTCTAAATCATGGCACCCTTCACATATGCCCACCAGAATTGTGATAACTTAATAGTCAACTTATAGCCACATTACTATGAGCATTTTGGTTGCTCTCTCCATCTTACCTTCACAAAGTTTACTGTTGAATAGTAAACCCAGGGGATACAATTTGGGTCAGATGGCCCTGGACCTGACCTTTCAGGAACATTCCATATGTAAGTTTTTATTTCTCCTGAAACAAATGAGAAGAAATAGAAAGGATTTACTAATGTTACCTCTTATTCTAGGTGATTGAGCTGGAAAAATACTACAAACAGATCTTTATCTATTTTTGTTAATGTTTCTTGCTGGGGAGAAGTACCCATTAGTTAGAAATGTTCCCATTAAACTCACATCTTGATTTTCTGCTGTTTCAAAGTGGCAGATCTTTCATTTTGGACTAGAGCTTCCCCTCTAGTTTGCTCTTTCTATTATCAATTGATGTTTATTTAGGAAATGAAGACTTATTTTATATCTCACTGCTTTTTTCCCTCAAATGTCATGTCTCTCTCCCAGGAGCTATGCTCAAGCTCATTTGAATTACCATGGATTTCATCTTTGGCTTCCTATGGAATCACCAGGAAGCTTTTTGAACCCTCATTGCTCAGACCTCATCCCAAACCAATGAAATTAGAGTGTGGGGGATCTGGGACTAGGGTATTGGTCTTTTTTTTTTAAGCTTTTCAGGTGATTTTAATGTGCAAACAGGTGAGATCTTGATAGAACCAGAGAGATCTAGTTCCAAATTTCAACTCCATGACTTCCTACTTACCCAATCTTTGACACACTACTTAACCTCCCTGACCTTTAGTTTCCTTACTTATCAAGTGGGGTAGTTACCCATTCTTCAAACTGTTGTCCTCACAAGGAAATAGAACACCTAGGATAGTGCCTCACATTGAGGGCAGTCAATAAATGTTAATTTCTATCTATACTAATAACAAATGTGTGCACTGCCTGTTGCTAGGCACCAGACCTGTGCAACCCCCGGTGGCCAATCCAGAGCCTTGCAGAGGAGTCATAAATATACTAATGAGTTAGCAAGATAACTCTATTGTAAACGCCTCAAATAAAAGCCACATTTAAATCATTATTTCCTTTTGAACTGTGTCCCACCCCACCACATCAGGGCAAATAACCTATAGCTGAATGTGAGCCACAAAACAAAACAAAAATACTGCTTACGTGTAACTTTGCTCGATAAGTACTCATACACCAGTGGGTTAGCAATATAACTTTAGGTCTAATTTCCATTAAGTTTCATTATAGGCTCTATGCCTTGTTAATCACAAGATAAAACGCCGATATTTAGCTTCCTAAATGCAAGTGGCTACAGGTGTGGTATGATTAAAGTTGGAACAATCCAGCAGAGCACAGCCTTAAATAAAAAGAAGATGCTCAGTAAATGTTTTCTGAGTCACTTAATTTTGAAGGAGAAGATAGGGGCTGCTTAGTTTTCTTATGATGCTAGTCTCCTTATCTCGGGCATGCCCAGATTACTCTTCTCCAGCTTCCCTGGACTTTTTCCCCAAAGTTAGTTGTTTGCTCTCACCCTCATCTCTGGGCTCTCCCATACCTTTCAGCCTGTCAGACCCTTGTGGGGATTCTCGATGTCTGATTTCCAGTAAGAAAAATGCCCCTTTGTCACTTCCTAATCATTCTTCTCACTCCCATAATCTCACATCAAGAACTCTTGAAGGCCAGCCAGCATAGAGGAGCATTGTCCCTTGCATGTCCTCACCATTAGAGCACAACAGCCTGCAAAAGGTCACCCCAACTTGTCCACAGCCCTACCAGTCCTATCAATGCCTGATTGGCACCTTTCTTTATCATCCTCTACTCCTGAGATGCTTTCAATAATCAAGAATGAATACTTTAATGGCTTTTTGACCCATTTTAAAACATGTCCCTCTTTATCTAAGTAAGACACATTCATTATAGAAAACCTAAAAAGTACAATAAAATGTACATCACTCTGCTACTCAAATACCACCACAAAGATATAACCTTCATTAACATTTTGGCTTATTTCCCTAGCGCTTTCCCATTATACTTGTATTTTGCTTAACATGATACCACCAGCATTTCCCATGTCATTCAAACTCTTAAATTTCATTTAATGGCTGCATAATAGTCTAGTGTAAGGATATTCCAACATTTACTTAACTGTTTCCCTATAGATAGACATTTAGGATGTTCATGAGAAGTTTTTCGAAGCAGCAAAATACAGGCTTCTGTTACTGGGCATGGGTGGAGTGGAGTGTGGCAGAAGAATATCAGCCAATGATGATTTTCCTTCCCCCAGATGCATGCTTGTATAGGGTAAGAGGTACCTTGCTGACGTTTCTAGTGATGCTTGAGATTGTTTTATTTTCTCCTTTTTATGCTTTTTTTTTATTTTTTTAAAGTTCATGTGACTTTTATTGTAATTGCTATAGTATTAAGTATTACAATATTACTACACAGAAGAAGTAAAAAGTAATATAACTCCCCTGTAATTATACCGATGGTTGCTGTCACCGAAGGTCACAGTAGCTCTTCACATTTATTACAACCACACTTCAACTGTGTAAATGTTATGGGAAGCTGATGAAATTATGAGATTTTTTCTCTCCCTTTGGGGCTTTATTATTTATTTATTTATTTATTTATTTATTTATTTATCTTTTTATTTCAGAGAGGAAGGGAGAGGGAGAGAGAAAAATATACATGATGAAAATAATTGATCAGCTGCCTCCTGCATGCTCCCTACTAAGGTTGAGCCACCAATGCAGGTTTGTGCTCTGACCAGGAACTGAACCATGACCTCCTGATTCATAGGTCGATGCTCAACCACCAAACTAACTGGGTTTGGTTTATCTTTTAAAACCCAACTGGAGTTCTACCTCCTTTATAAAGCTTTACCTAATTACTCTTTTTCTTAATTGTTTCTAAGTAATCAATCAACCTATATGAATTTTTCTTCTCTGGAACTTTTATAAACACACCCAGACGTATTCTTAAAATTCTTCACTACTTAGAATTTCATCATGTATAACCCACACTACTACTGAAATGATTGATCTTATTTGCTTTTTTTTCCTCCCAAACTCATTTGAAGCATCTTGAGAGAACTGTGTGGTTAAGAGGTCAGGTTCTAATATCAAACAAACTGGGGTTCCCCCATTACTAATGTGTGACCTGGTCAAGTTCTCTACTCCTCTGTGCTTTTGTCATTTGTTAAATGGACATAATACCATATTTCATCAATTATAGGATAAACATTTTCCACAATTTAATATAACTGAAGTCAGGATGGGTTTTTCAATCAGTGACATGTTAAAGTTTAATTGGCAGCATGTCTTCTTTTTTAAGAAACAGATAAAATAATGATGAACATTATAATCAATGGTATCAGATTTAATGAATTATTGTTAGTGTCTACCTCACTAGGTTTTTAAAATGATAAATTAGTCATGTGTTGTTTTTTTTAACTATATAAAGCATAGCACCTGGCACAAGGTTAACATTCAATATGTGTTAGCTATTATCACGTCTTATTACATTTTTAGGTCCCTAATGGGCCATAGGACCTCCATAAACATTTGGTCATTGGATGAATGATGATCTCATATTGAAAGTGACTAGGTAATGTCTGGGATTCATTAACATTAAGATGAGATCAGAAATAATCAGAGAAGAGTTGAATCTTGTGTCCTCATCAGGATGCAACAGATCTCTGGGGTAACTTACCTGGCTTTGCCATGGATACTTGAAGTCTCTTCCCACTCTCTGTGTTCTCTACACCATGGGCGGAGATGGAGTAGGGCCGATCAGCTTTGTTCTTAAATATGATCAGGATAGAGTCACCCACTTCAGCATGTATCATTGGGCCTAAAGGCAAAACACAGGTCTGTGTGCATTATCAATGCTCTTTTCAACACTGAAGTATTTTAAATGTAGGTAGTATTTGGCAAAATAAAATAAACATTAGCTTCTTCACTAGTGTATTTCCTTTAGAGGGCCATATATGTAGTATTAAAGAGCATGTAGTTTTGGCAATTGGGCCCAAATCCTGCCTCCTTCACTTATTAGAAAGGCCTTATAGTCAAGGCCTGCCTGGATTTAAACTTCTTCTATAAGATGGATTTAATGATGCTTTTATCATAGGATTTAATAAGATAATGTATGTAAAGTGCTTATTTCAGTTCATTGATACACAATAATAGATGCTTAAATTTCTACTATTATTTAGACATAATCTCCAGGAAAAGCCATATCCACAATATGAAGACTTTCAGTTGTAATCTTCCTGCGTGTAACTTTTGTTAAGTCTGAAATTGCTCACTATCTGATAAATGGATATAATAATAATAATAATATGAAGTAATGTGTATAAAAGGAATCTGAGAGATAAGAACAAAATGAAAACATTTATATGTTGACTGATGATCAATACAGTGATTTTACTAAATGCATGTCCAATGCTGTTTCTCAATATTTGGATAGCTGATATGCACTCTCTTCAGTCTTCATTTATGCACAGTTCTGTTAGAAAAAACCAGCCTGTGTGCCAATGGAAAACAGGGGAAGCCTGTGCCAGCTTGGGATGCCATCGTCCATGCCAGGTGCCTTTTACCTCTTAGGGGCCCAGACAGTTTGCTGGGCTCCCAAACACATAGACAGAGCATTACACACACAGTGCTATTCTTGAGGCACCACTTTGATGGGAATGGAAACAGACCTCCATTTTGGAAGCACCTGAGACCAGTTCCCTATTTATTCACATTCTTGTGCATTTATTGAATTCTACATTCTTGGGGAGATATACTCATGAAGGGGAGGTTTGACCACATCTATCCACTCATTACTGATTCAGACCATGGTTTAAATTGATTTTCTGAGAAAGACCTAAAAAGAAAAATCTATCATTGGTTGGACTATTATTATCTTTGGAAGGAAATAATGCGAATTAGGAAGTGTCTGAAAAAAATGATAAAGCTAGCAAAGAACTTCCAGGCATATTTTTAAACAGTAAGTTTGGTGTAATTACAAGTAAGACATGTGTATTCCTAATTAAAATCATTATCTGTCTATTCACTACCACTTAAATTTCACAGGCTTGCTGCACTGGTAACAGGGAATGCTTTTGGATTTGTGGCCTTGTAGGTCACAGGGAGCAGTAATGAGCAGCACTGTGCTTGCCTTGTGCCCTTTGTAACTGCAGGATGCACGCCTCTCCCTGAGCTTCAGAAAAGGAGTAGATGGTTCTCCTGTTCCTCTGGCTGAAGTGCAGCAGGACTTGCCTCTGATAAAGTCATCATTTGTGTCATTTTACTGAGCAGAACCAAACTGGGGCTCTCTGAGGGGCAATCCAGCTCCCTTGGCAGGACCAGCACCTTTTCTTCAGGGCTCAGTTGACACATACAAGTCTCAAAAGAAAAAAACACTCCCACCAGGGCTGACTTCATTTAGTGTGACAAGCAAGCTTGTGTGCAAATATTAACAGGTGGTGAAGGTGTGGCGTGGCTAGGTGGGCATTTGATCATTTATCGAGCTAGCAGTCAAGGGCCTTTATTGTAACATTAAAAAGCCCTTCGTAAAGTCATGTTAGGCACATAAGTTACTTTGTGGGTTTAAAAATGGGAACGGATTTCAGAAAGATTAGTCCTCTGCCTTGAAATCACATCTTTACGATGGGATCAGGTTTGGGGATTCTCAGGTGGAGAAAGGAAGGAAGGGAGGGAGAGAGGGTTAACTTGATGGCAGGGTCAGGCAGGCCCAGGCATTGGACAGGTAGAGTGGATCTAAGACCATGATCTAAATGGAAACCAGGCCTTTCATCCTGAGCACCCTTCTCACATAAGGGCTTCCTCTTTCATCATAATTATTTTTCTGTGTGTTGTTAAGGTCCTGTGCACGGGTAATCGAGGACCTGGAAGAAGTTATGCAAGCGCTCTGTCCGTCTAACTATGCGCTGGATGGACTGTGCACAAAGCATGCTCCCTGAAAGTGGGAGGGCAGGAAGATGTTGTACTTGGCTGAATGCAGGCAGCCTACTCTGCTCCTTTCCTCCATTCTCAGGTGTAAATCTAACGGGTGTGTGTGTGTGTGTGTGTGTGTTGTGTGCGTGTGCGCGCGTGGGTGCGCACGCGCCATACCCAGCAGTTCTAAGTGCTGCTCTCGAGGTGGCCGGGCTTTGATCTCCACAAATTCTCCATCGGTGTATTCCCTGTAAACCACCTTCTTGTACTGAGAGCCAATCCAGTTTTCAGTGTGGTTCATAAATATATCTCCATGTCTGCAGATCAGAAGCAGCAGAAATTAAAATTGTTAGACAGTAGAAAAACCTTGAGTGCTTCTGAGTGATGCGGGGTACTCTGGGGCAGTGCTTCCAAAACCTCGCTGAGATTAGGATCTCCCTGGGGAGCTGGCCTTTTGGAATCTGAATTGGAAGCACTCAGCTGGTACTGCTGCAAGCAGCCCAGCACTGGCCCATGGCTCACTATTGGGAGCCATTGCTCTATAGCCCTGCTGGGTGCTGAGTAAGGGCCAGGCTCAGCTAGAGACTCCTAAGGGCCCCTTGCGGTTGCAATTTCCTTCTGGGTAGTAATTACCTCACACTCATGCCCATGTGTGCAAACACCCAAGCACCCACATTCCTCCAGATTTCATATGTTATCATTCTGTTCCTTGTTATGCTTTCCCACTTTGAAAGATCTCAAGAAAGCCTGTGGTTTGCGCATATGCCAGTGTACAAATATAGATACAGTTGATTCTCGTGAATCACAGTAGTTATGTCCTAGAAAGTCACCACAAACACTTAATTAACATACTACTAAACCACGTTTCTTGAGGAAATACAGGGCTTGGTTTCACCTCACCTTTGGCCACAATATTTCCATCAACAGATCAATATAAAATCTTGTTTTACATGTGTTTCTGTTTAAAGACATCTTATTTAATATATACTCCGACTCATTAACATTGAATTCACAGCTAACAGCCCTGTCACTCAGGCCTGAATGAAGCTTGTCCAATACAAATATGTCCTCTGTAAGGTCTCTGGGGCATTCAGATAATGTTGGGAGAAATTTTTAAACAGCAAAATCACCAATAAAAAGCATTAAAATAAAAAAAAAGTGTTGCTAAATAAACGACAAATGGAACATTTGTTTACAGCATAAGATTGGAGACAAGAAGGCAGAGCAAGCTCTTGCTTGACATGAATATCAGGTGACACAAAATTATTGCTGCCTTATGCATATCTGCAAATGTTCACAAAGGCACCACAAGAAATTATTTGGGCATCACAAATAATTTTAGTGAGCAGGCGAATTCACAAATAAGGAGCCCACCAATAATGAAGACTGGCTGTATACTTAATCTATCACCAAGATAGACCATCACAAAAGATTTTTAAACATCTATCAATTTTATCTCTAAACTATGGAGATACGTGAAGCTGCCCACACTTCAGTCTAAGCCACCTGCATTAAGTGGAATTGTTCCTAATCATCCTCTTGCCAACTACACTCCTCCCATTCCTCTGTGCTCTGCACTGCAGACAGTGATCCTAAACTATACATCCAACCAAGTCTGTCCTTGTGGAAAGCCTTTTTTGGCTTCCTACTGCCAAACTCTTTAAATTGGCTAGCATGCCACCACTTCACTCTCTGCCTCTGCCAGCCTCCCAAACCTTGTTTCCCATCACTGGCACTCACATACTCTATGCTCAGGTCATTCTAAACACTCACTCTTTCAAAAAAGTTTTTATTGACAGAGACGAAGGGAGAGGGAGAGAAACATTGATGTGAGAAAAATTGATTGGCTGCTTCATGCATGCCCCTTATGGGGATCAAGCTCAAAACCTGGACATGTGACCCAACTGGGAATCAAACCGGCTACCTCTTGGTGCATGAGACCATGTTCAACCAATTTAGCCATACCAGCCAGGGCTAAACATTTACTCTCTTGAACACCACATCCCTCTCCACCTTCAGGCTTCCCATGTGCTGTTCCCTGTGCCAAGAGTGCAGTTCCTGCCACTTCAATTTGTTTACTGCTCATGTTCCTGATCAAAGATTTCTTCCTCCCAGAAGCTTTCCCTAACCACTTATCCTATCCCCGTCTCTTCCCCAGAGGGGGCTGTGTGCTCCTGTTGTGAGTTCTGGCTGCACTCTGCACTTCCCTCTCATACTGATTGCCTCCCTCAATGTTCTTATCCTAATGTCTTCCCCATGGACCATCAAGTCTGTGTGAGAAGAACCTTGTCTACCTTTCACCAGCACTTTGCACAATGCCTAGCACACAGTAGGTATTTAACAAATGCACATATACCTTCTATCCTACACTGTATGCTTTCCAAGGAAGGAACTTTATTCCTGCTTTTTATTTTCCAGGTCTACAGTAATGCCTGTGGTAGTGACAAGCACAGGCTCTGGAGCTACACTGTGCTATTTTCAGCTTTGCTCTCCAAATGGGGTGATAATAATATGTCTACCTCCCAGCATTGGTGTGAGGATTATATGAGATAAGATCTGTAATGCATTGAGTCTGACACTTACTAAGCACCATGTAAGCAGTTGCTCTATCATTATCTCTTGAGGATGTCCTGTGTGATGCTGAGTCAAAGCTGATCAAGTATGTTGTGAAGGTCATACCAGGTAGTTTGTAAAAATCCTAGCAAAATGCCTGGGTCACAGTGGATGCTCAATAGATGGTGGTTATTATCTTGAATCCCAGGTTAGTTACATTAACTGCATGTCAGTGAGGAATACTGGGAATTCAACTTTATTTCTCTATAGCAATTGAACTTCTGTTTTCAAATTCCCTCCCACTGCACAAACCCTGGCATTGTGCTGATGGCCCCATTTTTGCCTTTTGGGACCCAAGGCTCTCCCAATGTGTTCTTAGGAAGTCCCAGGTAAAGACTTATTGTACCCAATGGTGGTTTGAAAAAAACAGATGTGTCCCATGTGATGGCCTAGGGTCAAAGGGCAGAGGAAAAGCCGAAATAGGTTTGGCTCAGTGAATAGAGCATCGGCCTGCAGACTAAAGGGTCTCAGGTTTGATTCCAGTCAAGGGCACATACCTTGGTTGTGGGCATATCCCCAGTAGGGGTTGTGCAGGAGGCAGCTGATCAATGTTTCTAACTCTCTATCTCTCTCTCCCTTCCTTTCTGTAAAAAAGTCAATAAAATAATTTTAAAAAGGGGGGCAGGGGCAGAGGAATAGCAACTGGGGTATAGAAGGGGCCTTTGTTCCTGGGTTCCTATTGACAGGAGTACCGCAGATGTGCCACTAGGGGAACTTGTTTCATTTCTGTTCTGTTATTTTATCTACAAATTGTTTGTACTTTGAACGTGTGAACAAGCTCTCATTTTAATTTGCTTTTATCTATTTATTTGTTCATGTGAAATATCCAGAGTGGCAAGTACACTCAGCACCTGGTCTCCTTCTGTATAACTTGGGAGATAATCCCAGAGGAATGAAGCTAGAACTTCTTACCAGCTCAGAAGGATGAGGGATGGGGATCAGGGTCTTAATACTGAAAAATTACACTGAGTTTCAAGAAAACAAGGAAGGCTATGTATCTTACACACTCATGAGCTAAAATTGTACAGGCAACACAATCATTTCTTTAGTTATGGCAGCCATGTAAAGGAATAATCGTTTTTAGAAAAGGCCAAATTAGTATTCATTCTTATTCCATTGCACTGACATCAGTTCTTAGCTTGTATTGGCACACTGGTTTTGCAGGAGACGGGTGTCTGGTTTAACAAATGGGTTGGTGAATAATTGAATGAATTTAAGTCGTCTTGTCCCCAAGGCAAATCTTTTTAAAATGTAGATTCATTTTGTTTCTTCAGTTATCCATAAGGTGGCACTGTTATACTCTTTTCCAGGAGTCTGAACCCTCAAAACAGAGGTCAACAAGGTAGAAGAGAAACAACCTATTGGGTCAGGAACAGCTGTGCTTAGAGGAGTTTGTGGGCGGCATAGCCACAGGATGAGTATGAGTGTGGAGGAGAGGGGAGAAAGAAGGATGATAATAAAGAACCAAGAGGACAGGGGCACCGAAGTCAACATGTCCTAGTATCTGTCCTTCAAAAGGTCTGTGTTCAATTCCAGCTCTGTCAATGACCAGTTGGGCGATTTTAACTCTCTGCATGGACGTCTCCGAGTCTGTATCTGGGGGGCAGTGATAGGCAAACAGAGGGAAGTTGAGAAGTGGGGGAGATGAACTTTGGGGGAGAAAGTCTGCAGGTCTGAGCCTGACACATGCCTCTCTACCTTGCCTGACTCTACCGCAGTGCATCTTGGGGGCTTCGGAGGACCAGGGCTCACCAGCCGGCAGGGGCTGGAGCCTCGCTGATGCTTTGCTGCTTAGCATGGCTGACAGCGCTTTCATGCGAAGATCAGTCTTAGTCCTTCCTGGGTACAGGGCCCCGTAGAGGAGATCTGCCCCTCCATTCTCAACTGGCTTTTCTGCCTGCTGCTGGGTTGCCTCCCACCCGGATCAGCACCTGCTCATTGACCCACCCTCCGCCCCCCTTCCTCCCGGTACTCAATCTACGGCAGTCCATCCTCTCATGGGCATCTACACCCTCTCTGCTGCCTGCTGCACCTTTTGTCTTCTCAATCCTACCATCACTGGGATCTACCCCTTCCCCTAAATCCTTTCGCAGGACACTCACACAAAGTCACTTTCATTCGTTCCAGCCACTCGTAGACCAGCCACCTCTGGCGGGGATGTACTGAACCCGCCCCTGAGTGTCCTCCAAATGACCTCAGGTCCCCTTCTGGGGGTGGAGCCGGGCAGCTTCCTTTTTCTTTTGTGCTCACAGTAAAAGTCTCTGCAAGAACTGTGCAGGCAAAACCAGGGCGTTCTTAGGTTTCCACATTTGAAAAATGTCTACAAGCGCATGTGCAACCCCACCCAAGAGACTTGGCGGCTTCGCCCGTGGTACCTTTCCCCTCTTGCGTCCACGTGCTGCTTTTCGAACTCCCAGTTTTTGTTAGGGGCATAATCCCATTCTACCTCTTCAGCAGCGATGTAAAAGGTTCTTATCATCCCATACGGCTGCTCTGAGGGGTCCTTGTTGCCACAGCTGCTGACCTCATATATCTGATTCATGCCTCTTGTGAAGTGGTGCATGGTGGAGCAAAACACCCTGAAAATACCTGAAAGAGAAATGGCTTGGCATTGGGTGTGGTGGTCGATTGTAGTTTTTGTTGTTGTTCTTGGTTTGGGTTTGCTAGTAAAGTTACATATTTTATCTCAAAATAAATAACTGGGAAGGTAGATTTTCAAAAATGTCAACTATATGTAGTATTTCAAAATCAACCCCCCCTGGGAGAAAAATTACTTGGAATATATTTCCTTAAGAAGGTGTGTGAGGGTGGGAGGGGGAATACCTTCTGAAATTCATTTGCAATGGAAAAATAAAACTTGTGAAGTTGCTACCGAGAAGTTATTTACCTGGGTCTTCCCTGTTGTGCACACCTGATAGAGGATAGTACTCCTGGAAAATCACAGCTGGGGATGATTATCTTAGCCCAGCCCAGTTGAAAAAGAACTAATTACCTATAAGATTAATATCCTAGACAAAGTTCAAATGAGGACACATTTCTGAAGCCATGTATTTGCCTTAAATGATTTCACAAACTATAAAGCACAATACACATATAAGGTATTATTAAAAACAAACATACTACTTCATTAAGCCTTTGAGCCAATGAGATTCTCATTACCAATGATAGATCTACATTATGCCAATGAAAAGCAAACAATAAAGTCAACTAGATTTCCCCACATAGGGCCAAAATTCATGTATGATTGATATTGTATAATTTTTAAAATGAATTTTCTAGATGCATTAGCATCAGGTAGATATATGTTAATTGAACTTGACATAAAATCATATAAAACAAAATTGTTGTAAGATATTTACTGTTAGTAAAATTATTAGATCAATAAATCTTCTCTTCCTCTAGTAGGGTCTATTCTTAGAGGTAAGTAATCACTATAGCTTTTATTATCTATAATGTGCAGAGAGAATTTTTATCTACATATGTCTAAATACTGCCAAATTATCCCTTCAGGATGAGCAAAAATGGTTGGTTCAGTGGCTACCTTAGAACCCCCAAAACTCTGGTGAGTACCTTCATGAGGAAGAGACTGTGAAACCACAATGGAAAGCACCTGTGAGGACAGACTTGGAAAGAGCTTCTTCTACATAGGTTGTATTCATCTTGTTTTTCAGTAGTCAAGGAATAACATAAAGGAGTTTATGGCCTTGTTTGTGGTGATGATTTCAGAGATGTATACTTACCTCCAAACTAGTTCATTTGTAGATATTAAATGTGTACAGATTTTTGCTTATCAATCATACCTCAATATAGTAATTTTAAAGAAAATGAAAATGTTTGAGTTACAGACTATGGTCTACTTTGCCCATGTTTGGGGCACTCTTTTTGGCTGATAGATGAGGGACAGAAATTGGTGACATGACCAAGCTTTTAAGCAGTCACAGATTTATACTTAACACCAAACATAAACTGGAAACCATTGTCATGAAGCTCTTTAGAAGCCTGTAGAGCACATGAGTAATACTTGTGGCATGTACTAAGTAGCCATGTCTCTAAAATTATCCCAGCCAGCTCTAGCTTTGAATGTCTGTTTCAATGGATTAAAACTATTTGGTAATTCTCTCCCCTCCTCTTTTTGGTTTTGGAGTATATTAAAAACCAAATTCATTGTGCCCAAGGCATCCCTTGGTTTGGGTGACTCATAATTGAACAATTACATTAATATAGAAAGGTTGAATATTAGATGTTTACAAGGCACAGATTATGGAGTTCCTACTCTCAGGCAATTATTGGGCAAAAGTTTTGAAATCCAAACCTCAAATTCTTAACCAATGGCACCAGAAGGTACCTACACTGCAGTTTCAGTGTTAAAGAAGTGAACATCCATTCATGAAGGAGCCAGTGTTGGCAAGAACTCATCTTGAGTAGCATATTGGTTTCTTTTCAAAGCTAATGAAAATGTTGGGTGTAGAAACATTTATATGTTTCTACAGAAAGCAATATATGCTGCCAATTATTGCTTTATATCTCTTATAAAAGTTCATTGAGTATTTAATTGACTTAGGAGTCTCTAAAAGAAGAGATGGGTACAGGTACTTCAATGGGCCTTCCATGGACTTTAGGCCCAGTGCGGCTTATCTTCTGGGGAAACCAAAGGTGCCCTGCAGAATGAAAATAGAGAGGCCCCCAAATAAATCATCAAAAGGGAAATTATTAATCTCTAGAGGAGGCAGACCAGGCTATGTCCATCATCTAGAAGCGCCCACTGGGCTGTCCATACCTAGTAAGATGCTTCAGAGCAGCAACTAAAATGATGTTTGTGGCACTAGCCGGGTTGGCTCAGTAGATAGAATGCCAGCCTGTGGACTGAAGGGTCCCAGGTTTGATTCCAGTTAAGGGCACATGCCTGGGTTGCAGGCTTGATCCCCACTGTGGGGTATGCAAGAGGCAACCAATCAATGATTCTCTCTCATCATTGATGTCTCTCCTCCTCCCTCCCTCTCTCTCACACTCTCCCATTCTCTCTCCCTCTCTCTCTCTCTGAAATCAATAAAAAAATTAAAACATAAATAAAATGATGTTTTGGTTAAAGAGAGAAATGTATTCTTTCTTGGGGCTAAATTGTTCATGGATATGAACAAGAGCACGCTTATAGATTTGTGCAGCAAGGTCATTTAGAGGACTCTCACTTCTGCTTTGTGGACGTTATTTTAGATGCTTCTCCTTTGTCCGTTACACTATATGTTTGGAATAAAACAGGATTCTCTGATTCTAATCAAAACTGTACCTCTTTCTACACATCCTGAAGTGCCCATATTTGACGAATGTCTTCTGAGGAAGGACCTTAAGAGTATATGCCTGAAGATAGAAACTTGGTCACCTGGGATGGCTCTGCCAAGTTTTACCTGCGTGGTCCGGCTGCATGAATGCTGTTGTAGAGGTGTGAGGAAACAGGGCCAGGGTGTCACGGTGAGTGCCTCGTAGGTGGATGGTGTTGCCCTGAAAATAAACTCCGTGCATGTCGGTGTCAGTGCCCATTCCAATCATATGCCAGGAAACTCTATCCTTTTTGCACATGTGAAGGCCTGGCTGGTTTCCATACATATATCCATTAATAGCTAAATGGAAGAAAAGACGTAGTCAGAGCCCACTATAATTTGGTAGAAATACTGAAAACACATCATCTTAGTGAAAACTTATCAGTATGCATGGGGGGTGAGGTGTTCAAGAGTTCAAACTCTTTACAGAAGATCCCATTATCAGAGAATAATAGTATTGGGGAAAAGTCATGGTTAATCAATTTCAAATGGAAACTGAAATGAATAATAAAAAATATATGAAAACTGTGAAAAGTTATATGTAACAACATATACATAAGAATTAGTAAGGAATAAATCAGGTTATGTTCTGGCATCCTTTTTTCTGACACTTGTTTAATGGTTAACATGATTATCTTTCATTTTCAATTTTAGTTTTGCAGATTATAAAGAGGATCATCCTTGTAAAAATATTTATGGACTTTATCAATTTTCCCAAAGTTTTCTCTAAAACTTTTATATATATATATATGATTTTTACAGAGAGGAAGAGAGAGGGATAGAAAGTTAGAAACATTGATGAGAGAGAAACATTAACCAGCTGCCTTCTGCACAATCCCTACTGGGGATCAAGCCTGCAATCATGGTACATGCCCTTGACTGAAATCAAAGCCAGGACCTTCAGTCCACAGGCCGACACTCTGTTCTCTGAGACAAACCAGTTAGGGCTTCTCTAAAACTCTTGATATGAAAATCATTTTCTTTTGAGATTCTTATCCTGTTATCTACCTTGTAAAAATGTATCTTTCTCAGCTATTAATTCATATAATTTTGTCAGATCCTTATTTGTCAATGCTTTGCATTTCATTCTGGAAGATAGCAGACATTCCTTTACTAACTTCATGGATCCTGCATCATTTGAAAGATTTGCCATTAATTGACATTATATTGGCTGTTGTGTCAGTGGAGAGGAATTTCTTGGGGGTTAGGGAGGGGTGTTGAAGAGGAACACTAAGTTTATAAGAAGGTCTTCTTTGGGTAAATAAGTTTGCCTTATGGTAACTTTTCCTATCTCAGTAAAATAACTGAAAGAACTTAGAATACTTCTTACTTAGATATGAATACCATCTGTAGCTTCAGAAATGCAAACTGTTTTTATCTTTTACATCATAGCTACCTGGAGCAGTGCATAGAGAATTTACAAAACACATTCTCACTCTGGGGTGGGGAAGTGGCCAGTGATGAATGCTATGACTGAAGAGCACTGTCTGAGGGGCAACTGCACATAATTATGTCTCATGCTTGATATCCATTAGAGAGAGAAAGATTCCATTTTTCCCCCATTCCTTACTAATGCCCATTGTAGGAAAAAACAAGTGCTATACCCTGCATGATCTTCTGTTATAATCCCATTCTCAAGCAAAATTACTTCTTATTTCTGTGTCTGCAGAACCAGTGGTGGTTGATAACTTTCCTCAGATATGTAAGGATATTAGCAGAAATTCCAAGAAGCCCTGGGACTTCTGAGAAGAACATCTCATTTTCTAAAAAAAGAATCTTTGATCATGCTTTGCAAATAAATTATCTAAATCTGTCCACTGAATATCAAAGAGATATCATTGTAATAACTTAGTCCTTGGCTGGCTGGTGAAGAATCTTCTCTTGCTTGGGTACTTTACTTTAATAGCTCTCTTTCTGGAACATTCATTCATTCATTTGTTCATTCATTTAGCAAACATCTTTGAATATACACTATAGAATAGGTGCAACGCAATCCATTGTATACCATGTGAGGTACTTTCTCTTTGGTATTGTTAACCACTTTTCTTCCTCCACTCCATGCAAGCAAGACTGGAGAGATTAACTTAATTTATAATTAATGTAAAATTTAAATTAAAATACATGATTTTCCTTGAACTTTGCTTTTAAAATGGCATAGTCTGCATATCCAAAATATGAAAACATATTCACATTGCCAAACCAGGATGGAGCTGGATTTGACATGGCCCATGAGGTTGTTGAATGTTTTCTATATACTGGCCTCTCTTATGATGAATTTCATTTGCAACTTACCTTCTCCACTAAGGAATTGCTATGTTTCCTCATTTCTCCTTTTAGTTCCTCCGCTCCCCTTTTTTTAATTAGCTACTAGGCAGATTGCAAAGAAAGTTTGTATTGAGTTATAACAAAGCTTTTTATAGAAGATGATAATGAAATGCATTGCTCCATGCTTCCTATTGGCCCAAGAGGAAACTGTTGCAATGGAGCATCTGGGACCTTAGGAGTCTGTGAGCTGGGTGCGGGGAGTCACATGGAACCTTGGACTTTTTTTGTGGGCGAGGGAGATTAAGGACTGCTTTGTTATTTCCTCATCATGTTTTAAAGTAGATGTCATCCTGAGTCCAAAGCAAGTAGTTTAGCACCTTTATCTATGTTACATTGTTTGTTTAGGCACTTTTTTTTTTTTTTTTTTTTTTTTTTTTTTTTTTTTTTTTTTTTTTTTTTTTTTTTTTTTTGGCTGCACACTCTTGCAGGCATTTGAGTTTGGACTCTTGCAGGAAAGGTGAATTAAGTAATTCCTCCTCAATGAAATCTGGAATAGGAATGGCTACAATTTTATAAATTAACACTTTAGACACACACACATATAAAACTTGATAAGAGCTCCTTTGCTGTATAGTAATTACCTCCAATTATCACTGGGGTTATCAGATTTAATGCTGTTATCACGAACTAACGGAAGGGCATTTGTCAGTGATTTTATACTTCCACTGTGACCTTTGCAAGTTCTAATTTTGTGTTGCTTCATCTAAGGCTGTCAAAGTGTTGGGGAAATGTTACTTAATGTCACAGCCTCTCTTGGGAGATAGTGAGGCTTCACTATACCTTGTGAGGCTAAAGCCATGAACTAATTTACTCGTCCAAGAACAATACCCAAGACAGCAAAACTAAGATAGTTAAAGTATGCAAAATGTTTTCACTTCAAACGCAATGACATCTTTTCTTTACAGAGGAAAAGTCATTTTTCATACCATGCATCCGATTGGACTTCACAAATTCTTTGTCCTCTTTGTCAACACTGAAGGGACTCAAGGTAAACTTCTGAATGTTTTCATCAAGATACCTACTCAGATTCTCATCAAAGACTGTGAAGAGTAGGTAAAATTCCTTGTCTATTCCTTTCTACAGAGAAGAAAGAAATGAATATATGAAAAGCACAGTTTGGAGAAATTCTTAGCTCGGTTTCACTTTCAAAGTTAACACGAAGTAAATAAGAATCAGCCTCAGCCATAGATGTATGGGGTAATATTGTAAGTCAGGATTCTGAGGATGATTCTGATAAATTTATTACACTCCCCCCCAAATTCATCTTTCTCATTATATCCTTCTCCTTCGCCAGGTGGGAAATAAGGCCCTGCTCAGGAGACTTTCTACCTGTGGTACTACTGTTGTCAGCTGGTCCTCACTGTCTTACTCTATTGACCAGGGCCTCAGCCTTCTCTTTCCCTGGTTTTATGCCCTCATATTCATCGCCTGCTTACTGCAGCCACACTTACACCAACCTTGCTCACTTCCCCTTTAGGGCCTTTTCCTGTGCTGTTCTCACTGCCTCAAAGGTTCTCCCAGGTTTTGCTCGGGTCATTCCCTGACTCCATCCAGTTCTCTTCATCAATGTCACCTCCTCAGGGTGCCCTACCCTGATACCCTATTTAAAACAGTCACTCACCTTCTACCCTGCCTTCAAACTTGCTCACTTTTCCTTACTTTGCTCTTCATAGCACATTTCTCTTCCTTAAATTATATCTTTTTTATAAACTTATCTTTTTCTCACTGCAATGTAGGCCTTGTAGGAACATCCTAGGTTCCTCCCTGTATCCCCAGCTCAAAAAAAAAAAAAAAAGTCTGGAAAAGCAGGCACCCAATACATGTTTGTGAGTAAAATAATGAATTGAGTTAATCCATGAGACTTTGCTATATTATGTTAACTTGAGTTGACCTACATATTACTTCCCACTGTGTATATTTCTAATCCTTCTATTTGAGCATATCTGACCACAAAGCATCTCAAATTCATGAAATATGCTTTTCTTTAACGATGAAACAGAGAGATGACTGTATTTTCTGTCCCTCGATTTTCTGTCTTCTTTCCCTAGCATGCTCCTATCTAATCTACCCTTCATCCTGCTGCCTGCTCCAGAGAGCTCCTCAGCAATGCCATCTGATCACATCTCTCTCCCTCTTAAATTGGACCTAAACTTACAGTGACCTGGTCCCTCTCTGCCTGTACTGCCTCACCTCCTGGCCCTTCCCTCTTGGTACTTTGACCAAAGAGAGGCCTGGCTTCTTGCACCAATCTGAATGTACTGTGTTCTGGAGGTCTCTGTCCTTCATGCATGTACCCCGTAACTTTGATGGTCTGCCACCCTAATGCAGCCTCAAGGGCCAGCTTAGCTGTCCCATCTCTGTGATGCTTTCCTAACATCCTATGGAAAATGTGGATACTGCTTGCTTTACGCTCGTACTGTACCTGCACACTTAACTACTTTAATTGCATGGTGTTTTAGCAGGCAGGAATTTAAGATAATGGGCTATAGAAAGAAACAATGTAGGCCTGAAATTTTTCAAAATAAAATATAAAAATTTGAGGGGAGCAAAAGGATCACAAGTATGTTAAAGTTTATGGGTTATGGAAGCAGGCAGGCCTAGATTCTAATGCCATTATTTTTTATGATTTTATGTAATTGGACTGACCATAAAAGATATTTTGCTTAGGTAACAGCTCCCAGAGAATACTTATAAGATGCTACTAGCAAACCTCCAAGTTACCATTGAATGGATGCAACAGGGAAAAAATCAGAAGTACCTAACAAAATGTTTCTGGCACACTACGCTTTTGGTTCAGGTATTTAGCTAATAGAAAGTGGGGTAGTGTATTGGTAAAAAATCAAAGTTGGATGCTCCAAGTTCCATATTCTGCTGACTATCACTGTTTACTAGGTGTGTTTCCTGGGATATCATTCCATGTTTCTGAGCCTCAGTTCCTTCAGCTTTAAAATAGGGATAATCATTCTGCTTTGCCTTATGTGATTATTGGGGTTCATTCTAAATATTCAGTCTTATTGCACAAGCATTATTGAGGGTCATTCAGAGGGCCAGGGATACATTGAATCTCAGATAGACATTTCCATGTCCTTTGCACAGGGAAATGAGAATGTGAGGCAGACCAAGATACTTTATGTCCTGTACCTAGAAGTTCCTTTAAGCCCAGAAGCGGGTCCATACAATGCAAACATTATAAATATACCATTTATTTATTTTTTTATTTAATAAATATTTATTGTTCAGATTATTACAATTGTTCCTCTTCCCCCCCCATAGCTCCCCTCCACCCAGTTCCCACCCCACCTTCTGCCCTTACCACCTGCCCCCCATTATCCTTATCCATAGATGTATGCTTTTTCTCCAGTCTCTTCCCATTTAAATAAATAGTCTTGCTATTTCTGATTGGTGAAATAATTTAAAGTGGTTAAATGACTGGACTTTCCCCTTTTCATCAGTGTATTTAATAGCATGCAGACATGGCTTGGGATGCTATGTTTTGCTACACTAACCAGTGCAACCATCCAAGCCTCTAAAGAGGGACTTGCCAGAAGTAATGTACATGTTTCTTGTTCTTTCAGCCAGAGTTATTAACTTCCAGTTTGTAGTGAGGAGTTAACAGTAGTTCTCACTCAGCCCTAGCTACTCATTGGAATCACCTGGAGATTCTGATGGATTGGTCTGGAACACATGAAAAAAAGATGTTTAAAAGCTCCCAGGTGATTCCAATGAGTGGCCAGGATTGAGTCCTTATCTAAGAAGAAAGGATCCTAATTTGCACTCAATGTAAATCTCAGAAGATTCTAGAATCTAAGCAATGCACAGGGAGACACCCACCAAATCCCAGCCTACAAGCAGAAATCCTGACTTTCTGGGTGGGCACCTGTAACTCAGGAAAGTTAGATGTAAATTTACAAAAAAATAAAATTCCCAATGTTTAGGAGTCAATTTCAAGAGGAAGAAGGGGGAATTGCTTGTTTGTAACTGACTCTGTATTATGATCTAATCTCTAATCATATTACTGATTTTTCCTACATACAACCCTGAGAAGAACTTGGTAACATTTGTTGACTTACCTGTGTCCCATCAGCATTGAGAGCACCTTTTTTACAGACTAGCAAAGGCCCTACAAGGCCAGCACTGGTGTCCTTGATCGGCTCAACTGCTGAGAAATAAAGGTAGGTCAGACAGGGAGGGTCACCAGCTGTTGGGCTTATGCTTTCAGGCACTGTCCATCTGTACATGAAGGTTTCACCTGGCTTAACATGTGCCCCTGGTTTCACATATCCTGAGGAGACAAATGAAATAATTACTCGAAGCAACAACTAGGAACATTATTAAACTTGTCAGATTGGGTCTTCCAGCCCAGGGTATCTCTCTCTGATATGTTTTAAAGAAGGACAGTTGATTTTGCTTATGTATCTATCAAGGGAAGTTATGGCCACAGTCTTCTGTTTCATGAGGCAGAAGCTTCTATCAAAGGATTGTCTTCTTCATAGATTACATTTATTACTTTCATAGAGGCTATTCTTACTCAAATATCAGGTTTAGCACATATTTAAAAAGTGATAGTTGCCCATTTAGCAATTAAATGTAGCCATAAAATATTACTGAGTGCCTTCTATGAGGAATATATTACATTTGGCCCAGCAAAGTATATCCCAAAAAGTTAAGCAAAAGGCCTATCTTTAAAGAGTTTAAAATCTTGAAGGTTGAACTAGGAAATAATCCAAGTAACTATAAGAAAAGTTCAAGGCTGCAAGGCTGATCTGGATCCAAACCCAGGGCTATTTAATTCTAAAGACTGTGCACTTAATCCTCACATTACATAGCAATGAGCACATCGAATCTCTCCTGCTAGACAGAGCCGCTCTGTATCTTGTCCAGGACTTTGCAAAAAAGGTGCCCTATAAGTTTGCTGAGTTAAACAATAGAAAATATAGACATTTGGGTTGTCACATTTTTTTTCTGGACACATACAAAAAGTCATTGTGAGCATTTTAACCAAGGAAGAGAGTGCAGGTTCAGGAGATACTGCAGCAGGGAGGGCGAGGGTGGGCCTAGGGAGGAGGAGGAATCCTCTCTCCATTCCTTCATCCTCTCTCCTCCTCATCACCACAAAGCCAGCTCTGGATAGCCTGGGCTCACATTGGACATGAAGAGGTAGCCCTGGCAGCCATGATGTCAGCTGCAGCAGTAGAGAAGGCTTCCGAGGAGACCCGGAGTTTCCCAGGAGCAATGTCATGAAGGGAAAGACACTTCCTGCAGTTTCTGGAAAGAGGCTGCCTTCCATACATACAGAGAGCCTTGTCACCTACTCTGTGATGGGAGAAGCCATAGATGGTGACAAGCACATAATACAGTTTTAAATAAATATTTTGGCCCTAGCTGGTTTGTCTCAGGGGATATAGTGTCAGCCCGCTGACTGAAGGGTCCCGGGTTCGATTCCAGTCAAGGGCAGTTACATTACAGGCTCGATCCCAGGCCCTGGTTGGGGCATGCATAAGGCAACCAATCGATGTGTCTCTCTCATATCTGTCTCCCCGATCCCCCCCCCCCACTCTCCGTCCCTGGTTTCCTTCCACTCTAAAAATCAATGGAAAATATCCTGGGGTGAGGATTAACAAAAAAGTAAAATAAACAAACAAACAAATATTTTGTTGGTAGATTTGGAGCAAAGATCATGTGTAAAATTTTGATATAAACAAAACATTTCCCCCTCATCCTTCACCCACAGAATTTCATGTAACCTGCAGCAGAAAAGTTATTCACCTTAAGGAAGTGGGGGTGACTGTAAAAGTTGCTTGCTTTGAGATTTATTACATTACTAAGGGGGAACAAAGGAATTAACATTTCCTAAGAACCTACTGTGGGCCAGACTCCATCCTGAATTCTCTGCATTGCTTCCCAAAGCCCTGTGAGTTGAGTGCCATTATCTGCATTTGATGGGTGAGAAGAATAAGGTTTAGAAAGTAGAAATAATTGCCCAAGCTCACTGAGCTGGTAAGTGAAGGGACCAGAATTTGAACCTGTTCTGTCCAGTTCTAAGTCCTTTGCATACTCATCCTGTTTCCTTCCTAAGCTTAAGCTGAAACTTACCATCTATGTTTGGAGCTGCATCAGAGGCCTTGTCATAGACCACGCCATGGGGCAAAATACTGTAGATTTTGTCAGCTTTGTTGGCAAAGGTCACTAACAGCGTATCGCCCACCTCTGCCCTGATAACTGGGCCTGAAAAATATCAGCAAGAGAAGAGAGAAGAGGATAAAAATAGAGAGACGTGAATATAGGCAAGAGAAGAGTCATTTCAGGTAGAGGTACATGCCTACTAAAACATCTCCCCTCCCCCATTCAAAACATGCCGGGTGGTTTTACTCTACCAAGAATTCCAAGATGGGCTTCTGCCTCAGAGAGTGTCTTTCTTCGAGTGAAAGTTGCATCAACATACTCTATATATTGAGCCTTCCAATATTTTCCTCCTATTCTGTTGTCCCCTTGGGTGAAGTAGAACTCAGAGTCACTGTGGAGAGAGTAGGAACCTGACTGAGAACACATCTCTGATATCCACCACAACTGCCTTCAATATGGAGCTTGGTTTTATGATCTTTAGCCCATTCACACACCATCTCCCAAGAAACAACAAAACAGGCTTCAAACAAGTTCCCAGGAATAGTCAGCCTTAAAAGTGGTCAGAAGCTGGATAATGCACAAGCTCATTTCTCTCTTAGCCACTGCACTTTCTTCCCCACAGGTCCAGCAACCGAAGAAGAAGGCACAGGTAACTCCTTACTTACCGGTACTGGAGTTGCAGAATTGTGTCCTACAAAGTAACAAAGAGCTAACTGGTTTCTTTGCAGAATAAGCAACCCTCTCTCACTTGCTGATGTCAATATGAATATTTCTGCATATTGTAAGCTCTTTGGTTTCTGGCATGATTAAGGAATGGAGTGTCTAGTTAATCAAATTGTCTAATTAATGGAGAGTTGTTATATAAACTACATGCATGAAATACCACTTCAAAGTTGTGAAATATAATACTATACATTCTGACTAGTACTAACTCTATATTATCTTATTTCTATCAAAGGTACTATCACTCTTGTGGTCACACAGGCTGTTTATTACCCCCCTCCCTTATTTTGTTTATTTGTAACCTTTTAATGCACCCTGCCTTTTCAGCACATTTTTTTGCATCTTTTTCTTTCCTTTCTTCCTGCTGCCATGACCCAGTTCATACTCTCATCACCTGTGTTTGGACTATTATATGAACCTCTAACTCTCCATCCTCTATTTCACATGGGCTCGCTCAGTTTTTTTCTCAGCATATATACTACTGCAACACTGGTCTCCAAAATGGCAATTTGCACTGTCCAATACCAGTTTCAAAATTGTCGTTTGCTTCTAATTGCCCATCAAATGAGGGTTAAAGGACCTCTGCAATTGATATTCAGTTTATTTTGGCCCAATTCTCTCTATGTAAATGCCTACTCACCTGTGTATATCCCCCTCTCCAGTCATTCTGATCTATTTACTCTCTTCTTCATAAGAGGTGCTATATGAACCCCTACTTCTAAAATTTCACTATTGTGTAATAAAGTCTATCATTCTTCATGGCCCTGCTTAGGTCCTGCTTCCTCTGTGAAGGGTTCCTGTCTCTCTTAGTTCTCTTTGAATGCCAGAGAACTGTCTGAACAACTCACTCCTATTTGTAACTGACAGTTACCTCTCTTCTGTGCATAGATTCTTTCTCCACCTTAAGGTGGGGAAATTGAGATCGTCTTGCATCCTCATGTCACTTAATGTATGTTGTGCTTTCATATATTACATTAAATATTGATTGAATGAATACAGCTTAATCAAACTTCAGATTTTAAAAGGTGCTTCATATTCTGTAAGGCTTCTAAGACACAATTTTCAATACTAATTCTCATTATTCTGTTTATGGAGAAATACTGGTCAGTAGAGAATGTTGATATCAGAGTTTTTCATATATGGTTCACACACATTCTTTAAACAAGGATCAAGTGTATCAGCAGTTTGTTAGAAGAATGAATGAATGAATGAAATCTACATTGAAAAGAACAAAGGGTATCTTATTGGACACAAAGAGAATTTTTAAAAAACGTTTCCCCAAACAAAAAGGATTATAGGGTAATAGCAGTACTTTTTGATATTACAGTGTACATTTTTAAATGCTTTCATAGGCATCATTGCATGTGATTCTATAATAAGAAGTAATAGGAATCCACAACCACTCAATAAACCATTAGATCCCATTTCGTGTTCTATGGGAGCCAAGAGAGAAAATTATCAATTATGAATCAGGACTCAGAGCAGGCCTCACTTAAGAGGTGACATTAGTGCTAGATTTTGAAGGAAAATGACATTTTACTGAATAGGGAAGCTTATATCAGGCTGTCCTCAGACCAAAAAGGGTAACCTTCCTTACCAGGTCATCTCCATTGAAAGAGTCATGTCTTATTTCCTTTTCAAAACTGTCTGCTCCATATGTACAAAGAGGCTTTGTTTTGTTCTCTGTCAGCTTAGTATTGCTCATGTCACTTAGCACTGCAATTTGCACATAGCACTCAGTGGATAGAGTGCTCAAGAAATGTTTGATGACTGCATGGATGAATCTGGTGTTTTGATTTAGCCAGAAAATTGTGAAGTAATAAATAGCCTGCCAGTCCTCAGCAGTATATCTAGGGCTCAGAACTCCTTGAGTGGTATCATTATGTGTGGTATCATAAGATGTGCTCATAAGAGCAGTGCTGGGATTATGAATGAGATCTCAGAGAAAAGGCCAACAGATGCCACTTTTATGAGAAGCTCAGAAATACCATCAAAAAAGCTTACCTGCCAGAGGCATTTAGGGGAAGACCACTGAATTTGTTATAACCTTGAGGACCATAATCCCAAAGAATTTTTTCAGCTGCTATAAAGTAGTGCCTCTGTTGACCCTTCATCTTGGGATGAGAAATACTGTTTTTGCAGTTATCAACATTGTATTGCCCCAGCATACCAGCTGCAGAACAGAGGAAAACCATCAGCCAAGGTATAACTGCTCACAAAAGAGATCATACAGAAAAAGACTGATAGATTTAACTTCCGGCTTGGCTCAGTGGATAGAGTGTCAGCCTGCAGACTGAAGGGTCCCAGGTTTGACTCCAGCCAAGGGCATATGCCTGGGTTGCAGGCTTGATCCCCAATGGGGAGCTTGCAGGAGGCAGCCGATCAATGGTTCTCTCTCATCATTGATGTTTCTATCTCTCTCTTCTTCTCCCCTTCTCTCTGAAATCAATAAAAAGAAATATATAAAACAACAACAATAAAATCTTTTGTACAGAAAACAGGACCATAAACAAAGTTAAAAATAAAAGATAAATACAAGACTTGGTTCTTTTTATTGCTGTTTAATATTCCATTATAAATGAAACCATATGGTATTTTCTTGATATTTCCATGGACCTAAAGGATATTATGCTAAATGAAATGCCAGACAGAGAAACAAAATACCATATAGTTTCACTTACATGTGGAATCTAAAAAAAAACAAACACAAAATAAAACAAACAAAACAAAAACAGACTCATAGAAACTGAGACCAAAGGGATGGTTAACAGAGGGGAGAGGATTGGGGGATGGATGAAAAGATTAAGGAGAATAATACAGTCAATAATATTGTGATAAATTTGAACATTAACAGATAAATACTATCACTGATTATGTCACTAGTATGCTTAAAGATCTAGAAGGACTCACAATTACCTTCTAGACACAGTCCCACCTCCTTCCCCTTACCTTTCAAACTGCTCCCACTAGGGCCAAACTGCCTCTCTAGGCTTCTCTCTCATCACACCTCAAGCATGGGTCCAACTAAGTAAAGACCTATTCTACATGGTCCAAAGAACTAGGACCAAGTCATTCAGCAGCATGTAATCTAACAAATGTTTACTGCACACCTTTCATCAGATTTTGCATATAAGGAAGAGTGTTCTATCAGAGCAGCCCAGAAATGAAATGGGCTGCTACAATTACTTAAAAATAGATGCTCCAAAGGAAATTGAAGAAAAGGATGGGGGATTGATCCAGATTATCTACCAATTCCTTGACAGTGTTAAAAATGTGCTATTCTGATTACAGTTGCTCATGGAGAACATGTTTTTCCCAGTCCATACTGATTCCTCTACCTGGAAAGTCTTCCCTTCTTCATCTATTCAATTCTTACCCATATTTCCATGCTCAGAGTAGGAGCCAACTCCTCAGGAAGCCTCTCTCATTGCTCTAGAGAAGTGACTATGGCACCCAAAGAGCCTTTATCATCCTGCCTCAAATGTTAGTCATTTTGCAAGTGACTATTAGACTATAGATTCTTTGAGGGTCATATTTCTTTCAATCACCTATCACGTGGTTCATAGAGAGGGGATCAATAAATATCTGTTGACAGGATGATACATAAACATTGTGCATTTTCCTAAATAATATTTAATTAAACATAACACATAACAGCGGGCACTGAATGAGCACCACTGACTGTGTGATTTAATTGTTCTAGTCCAGTGGTAGGCAAACTGCAGCTCACGAGCCACATGCAGCTCTAATGCCACTTCTTCAAAATAGACTTGCCCAGGATGAAAACTGACTTCTGCTCATGGGCCATAGAGTTTCAACCGCACTGAACATGCACACCCGCACATGGTATTTTGTGGAAGAGCCACACTCAAGGGGCCAAAGAGTTGCATGTGGCTCAAATGCCACGGTTTGATGACCACTGTTCTAGTCTAAGCTTCTTATACTGGTCTTTGTCCCTTTACCTTGTAGGTGATCACTGACTTGGCAGGTTATCATCCACTTCCCAGGATTCTCAGCTATCATCTCTGTTGTCAGGAAGGTGGCTGGGAACAGGTTGACAACGTCAGTCCGATGTCCTCGGCTGATGAAGGTGTTACCATAGAAATAGATGGAATGGATATCTATCTCATTTCCCATCCCAAATAGGTGCCAAGACACTGATTCACCAGTGCACATCTCAGGCTCCGGGAAGTTCCCAAAGAGGTATCCATTGAGGGCTGAAACACAGAAGCACACAAGAGGAATAAACTCCCCTGCAGAGACAAGCAGAACCACAAACCTGGTAATTCATTCTCTAGCACAACTGGAAAATCAGCGCAGATCACTGACCGCAATGACTTTGTGCAGAAAAGCTCCTTTTATAAAATATAGTCCCAGGAGGGAATAAAAGGTATTGGTCTTTTTGAGAGAAAAGCACTCAATAAAAATGGTAATCAGCACATGAGAAAACAGCCTTCTGCTGTTTGGGCACAATGAGATCAGGAGTAAACAGTGCCTCTCAAACTTCCAGAGCTGATCAGCCACCTCTTTCTCAATCCTTCATTTGCATATCTGCCTTCCCCACTGACTGTCCCTGGCAGCCAGAGCCCTGTCTCACTTATCTTACAGTTATCAAGACCTAGCAGAAAACCTGGCTCATAGTAATTACCTAATGTAAGTGACAAAAGCAAGCAGCAAGATAGAAAGAAGAGGTTCTGATTAGAAAGGACTTATGGCACATATTGAATGCTCAATAGATGTCGTTGATTTAAAGAATGTCTGGGGAAACATGAATTCACAAGCAGGTATTTAACTCTGGGTGTAGCATCATTCTTGATGTTTAGCAGCTGCTTAGAAAATAGTTCCTGGATAAAACAAGAGGTTGTAAATCACAGGATTTTTATAGGGTAATGATTTGTTCTTCTTTCTTCTGTCCACCCATCCTCTGAGGTCACCTCCTGATTCTTTCCTGATTATAACATTAATCCTTCTACTTGCTGTACCATAGCTTTATCATATGCAATTTAACATATCTATTGTCTTGTTCCTTCTCAGATTGTTGTGGGTTCTGACATGTAGTGTGTTAATATGTTTCATATCACTTTCTAACCATTCTTATCACTAAGTTAGAAAACTTGGAAAACCATGGTGGGCATTTCTGTGTTTTTGCATCCCTAATAGCACCAGACACACAGAGGCAGTCGGTATGTATTTGGTAACATGAGAGACACTACCATGCATTTTGTTACTCCTCTGGAAAACAGCATCTTCTTTGTCAACTGAATCAGGCTCAGTGCAGAAATGCTTGATATTTTCATCGAGGTACCAGCTTTGATTCTCATCCACTAGGGTAAACATTATGATGAACTCTTGATCCACATCTGTCCTTGTCCCTGAATATCTGTTCAGGACACCTATCAAACACATTGAAAAGAGAAGAGAAAGAAGTTCAGAGTGAACTAAATCAAGATGAGTTTTGCTTCCTGCCAATGGTGTCACATGAGTGTGAGGTCTGTCAAAGATCTATATGTATAAGAGTATCCTGCAACATACAAGCTGCAAAGGGCTTTAATTAAAATGACAGAACTGCAAAAAAGAAAAGTCATAGCACAGAAATCTTCCATCCCAGAAGGAAGCCAACTTTATTGACAGAACACAGACACACCAAATCAATAGGGAATAAAA
>PVJN01014996.1:0-45355 GCA_004026805.1 Lasiurus borealis | reverse complement strand
TGTAGACTTTGGCATTCACAGAATGATACAAGTAAAAGAATGTTTTTATATGAATTTCAAAACTCAGACCTAAATAGTGCTTAAAAAAGACATCTATTTTTCAGTTAGATTTTACATTCAATGTTATTTTGTAATAGTTTTAGGTGTGCAGCATAGTGATTAGACAATCATATACTTTACAAAGTGATCCACCTAACATATCAAGTATCCACCTGGCACCATACATAGTTATTGCAATATTAGTAACTATATTCTCTATGTTGTCCTTTACATCCCTGTGGCTATTTTATAAATTTATACCAATCTGTATTTCTCAACACCTTCACCTTTCTCCCCCAACCCCAAGCCTCCTCACCCCTCCATCAGCCTATTTTCTCTATCTGTGCGTTTGTATCTGTTTTGTTATTCATTCTGTTCTTTCCGGGACAAAGTTTTCCCCACTGGCTTGAAGGCATGTGTTAAATGATAATAAAAGTCCTCACTTTAATAAAACTCCCCGTGGGTCCTCATAAAATACATTCTGGAAAGTTTATTAACACCACAAAATTATTTTATTTCCAAAGCCATTCTTTCAGAAAATGCTTCCGTGATTCATGAACCATGCAAAAAGCATTTCTCCTTTGGAGGAAAAAAAAAAAAAGATGTAACGAGCAGGTTTTGGTTTCAAACAGATCTGATTTCAAATAATTTTCCTCTTCACTACCTGAGTGCTCAAGTATTTTCCTTAAACATTGATGGCAAAATGGGGAGAAGGAGGTGCTGGTTATATTGAAAGTGATAATAAACACCTGCCACCATGTATATGCTCGATCAACAGTAGCTGTTTTTACTATTGATCTGAGCCCAAATTCTAGTACCTACTCTGCACTTCTTTCTCTGTGCTACATTCCCTAAGACTCATTTAAAAAGAGATCACTAAAATGCTTAATATCCCTCCTCGGTGTGGCTCTCTGTTTGTGTTTTATCTTCTTGCTTTCTGTCACACAAAACTCATTCCTTTGCTCATCTCTAGCAGACAATGGAGATAAACAATCCCAGTCCCCATGGCCCAGAATAATTTGGTTTGGAAGAGAGATAAAAAAAATAAAAATAAAAAAGGCATGCTGTGCTGTATATGAGATCAGCTCTCCTTATTGGAGCATAACAAACAACATCGGGAGTCGAATTGGAAATGGTTTATGAAAAAATAAGAAGGAGCTTATCTCTGCAAGATGAGAGTCTTTTGTAGATTTGTCAGAGTCCTGGCATCTAATTGTGTTGATGAGCCCCAAATCCGCTGAATCATAGAGTCGTCAAACAGGGCATCAATTTTTCATGATCTCCGCTGGGTCCATGGCTTGCCCTTCATCACACACTGGAGACAATTTTCCGAAATAAGATACCCGCGACTTTTATTAGAAAATGTAAATACAGAAAATACAGATGGCTGTTGGATGAGAAAGCCGAGCTTCCACGTAGTCAGGAGGGGTTCTTCCTAGCAGTCGGTGAGGAGGCTGTTTCTCCTCTGCTCTTCCTCTCCCTCATTAACAAACTTCACAGAAAAGCGATTGAACACACTGCCTCAGTTTCTCCACCTGTTTCTGAACGTTGGTATGAGGCTTCTTAGACATGCGTTGTATAGAAACTCTTAGTTTCTCATGTGTAATTGGTTATTTCTCAGTTTGACAAGTTCCTGAAACTGTCCCTTTCTTTAGCACTCAGATTTTTGATTATTAATTATATTTATTGTGGTGCCATTGATTAATAGTATGATATACATCGCAAGTGTAGGTTTGTATGTTACAAAATCTGTATATTGCACTGTAAGCCCACCACCCACATTCAAATTATCTTCCATCAGCCCGAGACTGGTTTGGCTCAGTGGGTAGAGCGTTGGCCTGTGGATTGAAAGGTCCCAGGTTCGATTCCGGTCGGGGGCATGTACCTTGCTTGCGTAGGGGGCGTGCAGGAGGCAGCTGATCGATGTCTCTCTCTCATCGATGTTTCTGACTTTCTATCCCTCTGCCTTCCTCTCTGTAAAAAGATCAATAAAATATATTTTTAAAAAATTATCTTCCATCACCTTATATTAGGCCCCTTTTACTCCCAATCCCTTTTCCTCTGGCAACCATCGCAATATGCTTGTATTCGTGAGTCTCAGTTGTATATCCCACCTAAGAGTGCAATCATATGGTTCTTAGCTTTTTGTGAGCAGCTTCTTTCACTTGGCATAATATTCTCAAGTTCCATCCATGGTATGGCAGTGTTTTGTCTTTTTCTATGGCCTAGTGGTGTTCCATTGTGTATATTTGTTCCTTTCTGATTCTCTTCATACATTTTTAAATATTTCTTCTCAATCTTTACCGTATTTGTTTCTTTATTTTTTAAAATATATTTTTATTGATTTTCTACAGAGAAGAAGGGAGAGGGATAGTCAGAAACATCAATGAAAGAGAGACATCGATCAGCTGCTTCCTGCACACCCCTTACTGGGAATGTGCCCGCAACCAAGGTACACGCCCTTGACCAGAATCGAACCTGGGACCTTTCAGTCCACAGGCCAACGCTCTATCCACTGAGCCAAACCGATCTCGGCTGTTTCTTTATTTTTTTTGTTCTTTCTCATGGCATGCTCCCATATTCATTTGCCTACACTCTTAAATCTCAATATCTCTTTCCAAGCTCCTTCTCCCCTCTCATTTGGCCTCATCATCTACTGGCAATGTTTTCATTATTACTTGTTACGCAGATCAAACTAGTATCTATAACTTGAAAATTTCCTCTTTAGCTATAGATCTTCATGTTCAACCAAGTTCTCCTTATCTTCATCTGGCTCACTCAGCAGCAACTGACATGGACCGCTTCATTTCTTCCCTGGGCCCTTTACCTCCAAAGGGGCAGTTGGACAGTCTGCCAGTCGCTTAGGCTTTTATATATATAGATTGTGCCTCAAAAAATCTGAAAAAAATTAAAAATGGCATCATATAAAACATGGTTATAAAAATGTGGATCATCTCTTGCTTCATATATACCCTAAGTTCTATAATTATGTTTCCTTGGAGAAATAGTTGAGATTTTTTTTTGCTTTTGTCTATTGGTTGCATCAGCAATTCTGTTTCTTAACCAGCAAGATTTACTCATTATATAAATAATCAAGACTGTTATTTTCTATCATTTTAATTATGGCCAAGGTTTGAGACAGAGTGCAAGAAAAATTATCAAATAAGTCATGTTTTATTTTTGCTTTCTTCTCTGACTAAAGCAGGTAGCATTAGTGTGGCCATTTTCCTAATCAAGAAATTGAAATAATAATTTCTTCAATTATGAGACACATTTGAATTAATAAAGTGATTTTTAATAACTGGAAGATAAATAAACCCTACAGGGGCAAATCCTCCCATAACATGCATTCTTTCACCGTATGTTTTGAGTGCCTACAAAAGAAATGTCAAGTATTATTCTAGAATAGTAGACTACATCAGTGAGTAAAACGTGTCTCATGTGTATGTGAGGGATTTTATAGTCTAGTGGGTGAGGTAGATAAATATATGTTGGCAGATGTAATGAGTATAAGGTTAAGGTATCTTTAGAGCACCAGTCTGCTGTGACTAATCCTGTGTTGACTTTATTTTCTTTTGCTAAAATATTAGTCTTGGGAGTCATGTCTGTAGCATGGAATATAATGCAATGAAGAGTGTTAAGAAACATCCTAAAAGTTTAACAGAGGTCATCTCTGCAGAGTAAAATTATGAGAAATTTTTACTTTTTTCTTCCTCTTTTGAATATGTTTTATAAACTGTTCAAACTGAGAACCAGAGATTTAGAGAAATAGACATATAAGCATTTGTTTATCTCATGCTATGAAAATTAAAGAAGGTTAAATAGTGCACTCTTTCACTTTGATGTCTTTTCCAAGTTTTTGAGATGACTATGTATTATTTGAAAATAAAGGAGAAATATTTTATTTATGGTAGCTTAAAGAAGAAAATATGAGATTAAGATACTAATATTTTATTGGTATATTATTCTTTTCTATTTTAAATGCATATGCATGTCTAATGTTAAACTTTTAATGCTTTTACATGAGAATTTTCTAAACATTTTCAAAAACATTAAAATGTCATTGAAGGTGTTTTCACACAAGGTCTCTATAGATAGTCCCCTATCTACTTTACCATTCCCTTAGACATATAGCTGTGTCAGCATTCTCACTAAGAGCAATTGATGCCTGAATCCCTTGTCTAGATCTCAGACTATTGACTTCTGATGGAGTCTCTGACCTGGGAATATTGCATTACAAGTCATACACAGTTAACCCTCTTGAGATATAGCCAGTTAATGTCTATGAATGGTTTATGTTTTATAATCGTGATGTGTGTGTGTGTGTGTGTGTGTGTGTGTGTGTGTGTGTGTGTCTGTGTGTGTGTGTGTGTGAGAGAGAGAGAGAGAGAGAGAGAGAGAGAGAGAGAGAGAGAGAGAGAGAGAGACTCTTCTCCAGATAAATAACAGCCTCTCTGAACCTGTTTCTTTACTCAGAAAGCAGATCTAATGCTAACTCATCATCCAGAGCAAAGATTAAATGAGAGGATCCGTTCACAGGATTTCACCCAGGACAGAGCAAATGATCAGCAATTCTTGTTTTCTCTCCCTCTGGCCTGGAGGATCACTATCTCTGCTTCCATCCCCAATCCTTTCTGCAACTAACTTGTCATCCAGAAACCCGCAGCTCTGCTTTCTGTCGTTCTGCCTTCCTTTTTCCATGTTGTATTCCAAGCTACATGGCCTGCATCCCGTCTATATTACGGGCTGCTTATCTTATTTCGCCACTCTATAAATAACAGCCTGCTGATAAGAATAATAATGGAAAGTCAGATCGTAGCAACACAGAATTGGGGAGAAATAAAGATAACATTGAGTGCACTTCCACGGGGAAGAGAGGAGGCAGAGTGAATAAATGACTTCCTCCCAGAGGTGGGGGTGCCAGCAAGCAATAAATATGCAGGAGGGGGGGTGTTAAAGGTCAGCATGACTAGGGAGGAATGAAAAAAAAAGTCAAGTAATAGCAAGAAAGCCAGAGAGAGTTCAGAAAGACAAATCGGAAGCTAAGAGAGTGGAAAAATGGATAAGGTCATGGATCGGAGGATGAAGGGCAGAGTGTGCAGAGGTGAGGAAGATGGAGTCCCTTATGAATGCTTTTCAGGGAGACACGGTCTGTGGGGGAAAAAATAGTGACGCCAGCAGCAAGCAGCGTTGATAAGGTATTGATGTTTCAGTCCAGGGGAGACCAGATAGGACTTTAATCACCTGAAGGTGGGCGCGAAGAACAAGAGGAAATATTGAAAATCAATCTTTAAAAACAACCATGAATTTGTGTGAAGCTGGTGACTGTGTATATAGCACCTGGTCTAATGAGCCAAATCACAAACAAAGTCTTCAAAATAAATACAATTTTAGCCCAGCCAGGGTGACTCAGCAGTTGTGCCTCCACCCAGAAGCCAAAAGGTCACAGGTTCGATTCCCCAGTCAGCGCACATGCCCAGGTTGTGGGCTTGATGCCCCAACTCAGTAGGGGATGTGCAGGAGACAGCTGATCAGTGATTCTCTTTCATCATTGATGTTTCTATCTCTCTCCCATCTCTCTATAAAAATCCATAAAAACATTTTCAAAAGATACAATTTTAAAAGTGTGTCGAGTTCTGAGGTGTGTCCAACCTTAAAGTGGCTGGTGGCCCCTCACTAATTCTGAATTTTTTTAAGGTTGACTTACCCCACTTTCCTTTGGGTGGAGACCTACAGCAAATTTGCAGGGGTCCCTCTACCTGCAAATGTGGCCTTCGAATGGATTTTCTTGAAACACAAATTGGAGAAAGCCTCTTGACCCCCAAACTTTCTTTTATTTAAAAAAAAATATATATATTTTATTGATTTTTTTTTTATATATAGAGAGGAAGGGAGAGGGATAGAGAGCCAGAAACATCAATGAGAGAGAGACATCAATCAGCTGCCTCCTGCACGCCCCCACCCCCCTGGGGATGTGCCCACAACCAAAATACATTCCCTTTGACTGGAATCGAACCTAGGACCTTTCAGTCTGCAGGCCGACGCTCTATCCACTGAGCCAAACCGGTTTTGGCACTGACCCCCAAACTTTCAATGTCTTTTTACTTCCTGCAGAGGAGAGTCCAAGTTCTAGCTCTGGCACCAAGATCTCCACCACATGGCCTCCACTGACCTTTCCAACTGGACTCCCCAGATTCCAGGTCAGGTGCCTTCACCTCTGGAGACTACAGTCCTTTCACTTTGGTATAAGCAGGTGGATCTCTGTCATTTGAATACATTACTATGCAAGGCTAGAAGCTAAACCTGAGGGCTTCATCATTATGTGCTGTAGGAAAAGATGGGGCTGAAACCGGTTTGGCTCAGTGGATAAAGCATCAGCCTGCAGACTGAAAGGTCTCAGGTTCAATTCCGGGCAGGGGCATGTACCTTGGTTGCGGGCACATCCCCAGTAGGGGGCATGCAGGAGGCAGCTGATCGATGTCTCTCTCTCATCAATGTTTCTAACTCTCTATCCTTCTCCCTTCCTCTCTGTAAAAAATCAATAAAGTATATTAAAAAAAAAAAAGGATGGGTCATCAGACTCACTTCATATACATGATCCATGACAACAGTCCTCATAAGTGCACACACGCACTAGTACAATCTCTTATGATAGTAAGCAACTACATGAGGTAGAAATTAGTGTTCTATTTCACAGATGAGATAGGAATTATGATCCTTATTTTATTATCCACATTTAAGTAATGTGCCCAAATCACCTGCAGTCAATTCTTGAGCCAGTCTTTGTCGCCATCTTAAAAAATCTATGCTTTAAGGGTGATGCATTTTGTTCTGGTCCCCAATCAATTTGTTCTTGAAATGTTGCATGCTAGCCCAGTGTGTTGAGAGTTTGCTGATTTTTTTATCCTGGTATTGTGGCTATTTGATATGGTTTCCTTCTTTTTGCGTCTTTAAGTTTGATGTTATCATACACCGTTTTGGGATATTGGACTGCCTTTTGAAAAATCCCACACAATTCACCCTGGAGAGGTCTTGTGCACATTACATATTTCTAAAAAATGGAAGAATTTAACATTCCTTTTCCTCGTTGACTTTGGAGTCAGATAGAACTTAATTTCAATCTCAATTGTGCCATTTTCTAGGTTGTATACACTGGAGCAAGTCATGAAAATGATCTGCATCAACATTTCCTTACCTGTAAAAATAGACTTGCAATATTTCTCTGTCTACCCCCAGGGATGCTGACAGAATCAGACTCCAGGATGAGTAGGAAGATGAAGGTGACTTGTCAGATATAAAGTGCTATTTACATGTTCAGCATGATTATGGCATCATCTTGTCATTGTCATTTTTGTTCCTCTTAATCCCAAACGGTTAACCCAAAACTGTGTGTAATCCTTTATTGGCCCTCTGAGGCACTCCGCTATTGCTCAAATACCATCGGGTCTTGTATTAATCTTCTTAGGATATTGAAAATCATTTCTGAAATGCTCCACTCCTGGGTTGAATTAAAGCTCAGGGATTTTCTCATCGGACCAAAAGGTCAAATCATTATTCCAGGACTCATGTGACTTTAGACTTTTCTTCACCTGTGGCGTTTCTAGCTCTGTAAATTTGTAGAAAAGAATCGTGCCAATAAATAAAAGACCAAACAATGCCACACCAAGTGATGGGTTTCCAGATCCGATACAGTGATTCTGTGATACAGAAAGAAGGCAGTTTCACTGATCTATCGCTTTGCCAATTAAAAAGTAATGTAGTCAGGTTTCATTACCGGCTTTCCATTGTGGAGAAGCCAGAGGAAAAGTTTTAATTTTTTAAAGCCCGAGCTTGCGGTATTTCATCTGAAAAAGTTGGAAAATACCAGACTTTTCTTTTAAAAGTTTGAAAGAAATCTTCAGGCTCCAACCTCTCTCTCTCTCCCCCTCTTTTTTTTTTTTTTCTCTCGCTCTAATTTGTAATTTTTAATAGAATTAAATGTTAGAGTTGGAACAACTTTACTTTCCTTGACTATTTTATATGGGTCTAGAATATAACTAAGTTATCAGGGAGGGACATAAATAAATCTATAATCAAACACTGACAGCAATTGTGTTCATTTTCAATCCCTTCCATTTTCCATTTGTTCAGATGAATAAATAAATGTAGGCTTAGAGCATGAAATGGCATGTGGGAGGATCCAGAATTAAATACCCCCAAACCTGAGAAAAATACTCTAAATATTAGAGAGTATAGCTGTATGATGTAACCCTTTTATTTTTATTATTTTAAAATATATTTTATTGATTTTTCACAGAGGGGAAGGAAGAGGGATAGAAAGTCAGAAACACTGGTGAGAGAGAGACATCGATCAGCCGCCTCCTGCACACCCCACAGTGGAGATGTGCCGGCAAGCAAGGTACATGTCCCCAACCGGAATCGAACCTGGGTCCTTTCAGTCCGCAGGCCGACGCTCTATCCACTGAGCCAAACTGGTCTCAGCTGATGTAACCCTTTTAGATACAGTTATTTCCCTTCCTTTTGACAATAGTTTAAGACCAATAAGTCCCTTTATTTTAGACATTGAAATGGTAAGAATTAATCAGCTTCCTTTTTTTAAAATATATTTTTTTGGCTTTTTTACAGAGAGGAAGGGAGAGGGATAGAGAGTTAGAAACATCGATCAGATGAGAGAGAGACATCGATCAGCCACCTCCTGCACACCCCCCACTGGAGATGTGCCCACAACCAAGATACATGCCCTTGACCGGAATCGAACCTGGGACCTTTCAGTCCATAGGCTGAAGCTCTATCGACCCAGCCAAACCAATTTGGGCTCAGCTCCCCTTTTGTCATCAGCCAGTGAGGAACAAAGATGAGGGGAGACTCCAGGGATTTCTGCCTCCAGAATCTTTCAAGGCCCATGAGGCCACATGCATGTCCTTCATGAAAATCAAGGTGGAGTGCAAAGCTAAGACTCTTCCTGGATGAGACTGTGTCACTGTGGTCACAGCAGGGATTGAAGCCAGGTCCTCACAGCCCAGGGCTTTACTGAGGGCCCCTGTGAGGGAGGCATGGAGAGCAGCTGCTGGACTCTCTGAGCAAGCCTGCTACCCATGACCCAAGCCTGCTACCCATGACCCAAATGCTTTTGAGCACAGAGCGTTGATGCATCAACTCTGCAGACCTCAGAAGAGCTCGTGCATGCCTCCTCTGGGAAGTCCTGCATGCAGAAAGAGCCTTTCCATGGAGGGAAAGGGGTGAACTTGGCCTCCTGGGAATGCATTGCCAGAAACCCAACATGGCCTCACTGATAGAAAGATGTGGACAGGAAGCCAGGAAGGCTGGTCATCAACCTGAATGGCTCTGACCACTCACTGTTTAGTGGAGACATTGTTAGCTGAAGTCTGAAGCGGCCTCCCCCTCTGATTGTCTTTTGTATTTTTGTTCTTGAAATTTCCTGCCTAAAGGCTATGGGTGTGTCCCAAAGTCTCAATAAAAGGGAGAGCAAGACCAGAGCAAGGGGAATCTTCTCACTATTGGAAGGCTCCTGCCTGGCCCCCCAATATTCCCAAATTAATGCTTTTCTAGTCTCTTTTCATTTGCATTTGGCCTCCTCCAGAACCAGAACCCTGAACCATGCAGGAAGTAAAAGAGGTTCCCACACTGGATTATGTAAGTGAGTTAAATGTATCAACTCTCAGCCCATTGGAGAGGACATGCTAGTGGGGAAAATGACAGGGAAGAATAGCTCTGATAAATAAGCAAGTTTCCATTTGTTTAAGGATGATAAATACAGTGGGGGGTGGGGAGGGGAAGGGAACACTGGAGCAAAGTAAGGGGTATGGTAGTAAGGCTGAAAAAAATAAATAAAGTTTCATGAGGTTTTACTGAAAAGATTAAGATTTGTTCAAGATTGAAGGAAATGAGAGAGTTAGGCATAGAGATACCCAAGCTCTGGAATATTCTATGGAGAGAAAAGGCTAGAGAAGATCGTGTGGCATGTTCAGCAGGGAACAAGAGAAAGAGTCCTAGAGAATAATGTCAAGAACAGGAGAGCAAACAGGGGCTGGATCCTATCAGATAGGCATCAGCAAACTAGGATCCCTTGGGGCCAATATGTACTACCACCTGCCTTTATACATCAAGTGTAATGGGAACACCATTAAATCACTTGTTTATATTTTGTTTATGGCTGATTTCACACTGAAATGTTAGAGTTGAGTAGTTGTAATGGAGACCATATGGCCCCCAGGTCTAAATCATCTGCTTCCTGGCCCTTCAGAAAAGCTTTGCCAATCCCTGACACAGAGCCTTCGAAGCCATGTGAGGTCTCTCTCCTCTGATGGAAGTGGGGGCGGTTGAAGATGGACTTTTCTGAAGGATCGCCTGGTTTGGGATAAGAATGGCCTCTAGGGATGTCAAGGTAGAAGGAGAGAGACTAGCTCAGAACTATCATGACAAATCCAAGCAAATGATGCCCTTTTGAATTCAAGTAGAAGCAATGAAATAGTGAAAGGTAGTGAGAATCCTATATACTAAAAGCCTAATATGTCATGTGTCCGGTCATCTGCTGGGCTGTTCAACCAATCAAGGCTTAATATGCTAATGATATGCTAATGCAATTCCACCACTCACTACGATGTGCACTGACCACCAGAGGGAAGACAGTCAACCAGTCGACCAGTCACTATGACACACACTGAGCACCAGGGGGCAGATGCTCAATGCAGGAGCTTCGCCTTGGTGATTCGTGCCCCCCCCCCCCCCACAGGGGGAGCTTCGCTCAGCCAGAAGCCAGGCCCATGGCTAGCAAGTGCAGCAGCAATGGTGGTTGCTTCTGCCACCTCCGTGACAGTGCTAAGGATGTCCGACTGACAGCTTAGGCCTGCTCCCTGCATATCCCCCAAGGGCTCTCAGACTGCAAGAGGGCACAGCCAGGCTGAGAGACCCCTTCCCTGTGCAAGAATTTAATGCACTAGGCCTCTAGTACATATATACAGTGGTACCTCAAGATACGAGTGCCCTAACATACGAGATTTTTGAGATACAAGCTGTTGAGCGAGTGATTTTTGCTTTGAAATACGAGCAACATTTGAGATACGAGTAATCACGCAGATCGGCCAGCTGCACACAACCCACCAGTTTACTGCGACTCGAGTGTCTCACAGTTTCCCACCCTCGTTACAGAACAAATTAAACTCGTATCTCGAGGTACCACTGGTATTTGGATAGTCTAACAAGTCTATGGGTTGTTCAGCTTCTGAAGAGCCCCATGTAGTAGCATGTTACAGAAGTGAGAACAAAATAGAAGCACATCTGGAACCATTTTAGCTGGACTCGGGGACAGATACCAGGACCCAGGGAAACCAGCTCACTCAAGTTCACACGGACCCTTGGGAGCAAACGAGGCAGTCCAGTCTAGTGACCCTGCAGGGCCAGCATGCTCCCCTGACCTTTTCTCTATCTCTGCATCTCTCAGCACCTGAGGCCGGGGACCACTGGCTGCCCTTGAAGGGCCTTTTCTTCCTTCTCATCAAGTTCAACTCCATTTTCCATTCATCACGGCCTTGCTCTTTGGCTGTGGAACTTTATTACCCGGAGCAAAGCATGCATTTTCAGCCAGGAGGACAGGGCCCAATGGTATCTCTTACACTCTGCTGTTAATGATAATTAAATAGCGTCGTTTCTATTTAGCAATGACATCACGGTGAGTAACTGCCACACTGTACTGTACTCTCTGCGTCCCTGTGAATTCAGGGACGGCTTTCTTTCTCCAGGAGGCGTTCTCTGATCGGTGCCAGGGAGGATGTGTTCGGCTCTCCAGCCATCCTGGCCTCCGGGTGTCCTCAGCTCCCCTCGGCTGGCGGCTGACTGCCTGCCAATCTGGAAACTTTTGCAGACTCTCTGTGACGAGGGCTGAAAGCATACACAGGAGGGCCTGGAGATTGTAGGGGCACAGGATGGATTATGCATGAGGTGCTGTCTAATCAGGGTCTGCAGACAGAGATACCGTACAAAGCCAGCAGGTTCAATTAAAGAGCCGCTTGGTGAGACAGACGCTGTCCCATGCCCGGAAATCTGGGGGTGATCAGTTTGGGGAAGGTGACAGTCATCACTGGGGGGCTGCGTAGGAAATTATTTCAGGCTGGGAGTCCCTGGGGAGACTAGTCGCGGGGCGTGGAAAGTGTTTCATGGGAGAAAAAGCCACTGGCTGTGCTCTCTCTGTTTGAAAATGAAATTTCTCCCAAGCCTTCTAACGGCGCAGCCCAGGCAGTGAAACCAAACTGCAGGAGCAGCCAAATTGCATGCGCCTGCTTCTCCCTGGTCGCCTTTGAGAAGCTCTGAGGTGTGAACAAGTTAGCGGAGTGTGACTTTAATTCCTAGGACTCTGGCACTCTCGCCCTTTCCTGTTTTCCAGGCAGTGCTCGCTCTCAGAGATTCCAGGATTGCAGAAGGAACACAAAGAAAAGGTCCTCTCTGCCAGCCCATATATCACGCCTGTTAACATGTCGCCGTTTTCATTTCAGTTTATTTAATAGGCACATCCAGCAGACACCCAGCTCATAAATAAAGGTTTTTTGGGGGTTTCCAGAATCAGGTTTCTGCCAAGCCTCACATAGTTCTCAGAATTCTCCTCATAACACATTTAGGCGCTTGTTGAAGTTGCACTGAACTTTCCTATCTCACTGGAAGATGACTCTTTCCTCAAAGCAATAAAGTTATTCCTTTTTTAAAAGCCATAGCTTTGCTGAGACCGGTTTGGCTCAGTGGATAGAGTGTCGCCTTGAGGACTGAAGGGTCCCAGGTTTGATTCTGCCTTGCTTGCGGGCACATCTCCACTGTGGGGCGTGCAGGAGGCGGCTGATTGATGTCTCTCTCTCATCGATGTTTCTGACTTTCTATCTCTCTCCCTTCCTCTCTGTAAAATATCAATAAAATAAAATAAAATAAATACATTAAAAAAAAGCCATTACTTGAGCAATAAGTTGACAATAGCAGACCTTTGATATGGAAGCAGAAATGTTAGCTGGGTTTAATAATTGTTGCAAAACCCATGATTGTAAGTCATGCATAATTAGTATTGATAGTAGATAAATAGAACTGATAGTATCAATTGTATTTCAAGTTCCCCTTTACCATAGCTGCAGGAAAGTTTTCTTGGTAAAGTTATTCAAAAGCTCATGTTTTACCAGTAAAACGTATGTAATCGTCATTTATATAACCATTCATTGCTAGATATTTAAAATGCTTCAGATGTAGGACACTGTAAATGACATTGGAATGCAGTTCTGTGAATGATATTTATTGCATCTGTAGAGTTTTCTTAGGAGAGATTTCTAATAAAGAAATTAATTGCTTAAAAGGTATAACTATTTAAAAGTCTCTAAAAATGGAACTCCCATTTGATCCAGCACTACCACTCTTAGGAATATATCCTAAGAAACAAGAAACACCTATCAGAAAGGATTTTTGCACTCTTATGTTCATAGCAGCACAATTTACCATAGCTATGATTTGGAAACAGCCTAGGTGCCCGTCAGCAGATGAGTGGATCAGAAAACTGTGGTACATCTATACAATGGAATTCTATGCTGCCATCAAAAAGAAGGAATTCTTTCCATTTGCAGCAACCTGGATGGAACTGGAGAGCGTTATGTTAAGTGAAATAAGCCAGTCAGAGAAAGATAAATACCACATGATCTCACTCATTTGTGGATAATAAAGAACATTATAAATGGATGAACAAAAATATACAGAGACAGTAAAGCATCAAACAGGGTGTCAAATCACAGTGGGAAGGTTAGGAAGAGGTGGGGGAGATAAGAGATCCACCGAAGGACTTGTATGCATGCATATAAGCCTAACCAATGGACACAAGACCCTGGGGGCGGTTTAGAGTATGCATGGGAGGGGGAGGGTAACAGGAAGATATGTATATATGTGATACATTAATTAAAAAAATAAGGTAAAAAAAGAATGTCATAGAAATGAAACAAAAAAAATAAAATAAAAATAAAAGTCTCCATAGCTAGCTAGCTAACCAGATAAATAGATTATATATTACTTTCCAGAACTATTGCACCAATATTCTTCCCTGACTCCTTAAGCCCATTGCTCCCTTCTTCTTCAACATGAGCATGGGGCATTAGGCATTTAAAGAATCTGACATGGCCGGGACTGCTTTGGCTCAGTGGATAGAGTGTCGGCTTGCAGACTGAAAGGTCTCAGGTTCGATTCCAATCAGGGGCATGCACCTTGCTTGTGGGCACATCTCTACTGTGGGGTGTGCAGGAGGCAGCTGATCGATGTCTCTCTCTCTCTGATGTTTCTGACTTTCTATCCCTCTCCCTTCCTCTCTGTAAAAAATCAATAAAATATATTTAAAAAAAAAAAGAATTTGACGTGGACACTTTTCCCATTGTTTCTTCGCTTTTCATTCATGTCACGCTGGTAAGATGGAATATGGTCCTTATATTTATTAGTTATTTCTTTCTTTGTTTAAGTTCTGCGAGCATCGATCTTCTTGAAGTTAAGTGCTTTTCTAATTGATTTGTAGGAGCCATTAGGACACTAATGATATCTTCATTTTGCATTTTTATGACAAACACTTTATGAGGTGGCTTCATTCTCATTTTGCACATGGTATCCTTGACAATTAGAAGAAGCATTTATTCAAATCCCTCACAAATATTTCTTGTGATTTTCCGCAGAGTTCTGAAGACACTCAGCCTCAGACCACTTAATTTTTTACATGTACCTATGAATACTTTACTGCTGCATTTGGGGGTGTGGTGATAAGTTGGGGAGAGGCTGACAGGCAGACAGGAGCCTACATACGAGGAGAAACTGAACTCTCATGTAAGAAGTGCACTTTTATCTTTAAAACGATGTTGAGCTCATTACTAACGCTTGTCATTCCACCATCCATACTTTCAAAGACTCTCTCTTTCCCTCAGGTATTTCACACACATTTCTCACAGGCCACCAGGCTGTGACCTTCACTTCCTACCAAGGGTGTCACCAATAGCCTTCGCTTCCATTTTTGTGGGTTGTTGATCACCACATTCTCATGAATGGCTCAATAAGAGCTTGCATCTGAAAGATGATCCTATGATGCTTTACGGTGCTCTGGAATCGCTGGCTGTTGGTTTGCTGGGTAAATAGGAAACCTACACTCTGGAAATCAGAGCATAGAACCAACACACGGGCTGAGCATCTCTTGCGTGCTATGCCTCTTGAGGTGTCAGGACCTCAGTGGGTATTGCATGTTGTCTCTGCCCACCAGGAGCTTCCTATTAGGAAAGAGAATACATGGAAATACTCATAATTCAGGGCAAAACATGCGATTAAAATGTACAAAGCAAGACATGAGTCATCTCCCTCGGTGTTGTCAAATGAAGAAATCTTGGCAATGGAGATGAGCAGATTTTTCAACATTCATATTGATATTAGGGTTCGCAGGGTAGAAAGGCATTTTATGTATAGAAAATGGCATTCCAAAGTTATGCCAGTTGTTTATTCAGTCATATTTTTAAAAGTAGCTTCCTATGTGCCAAGAACTGGGCTTCAGATCAGAAACAATAATCAGTTCTCAACTCTTATGGCAGCATGAAGGAAATAGGTCAACAATTGAAATTCTGTGTAAGTACTTCAAAAAAGGGAGAAAAATAATGTCAGTTTTTTAAAAAAACTACAAAAGTGTTAAAAGACCATGACAGGTGACAGACAAAACTAGAAAGGAAGTCAGTGGCCAAAGGAAGGAAGAAGCCTTACATCCCATAATAAGAACTATGGGCTCCATTCTGATGACTAGGAGGAACCATTGGAGGATTCCGAGTTGGGTAATGCTATACTTTTTCTTTGTAAAGAAACTGATCTAAAACAGCATGGGCAGTAGACAAAGAGACAGTAAATTCCAGAGATAAAGCCAGTCATGGCAGATGGAAGAGTCAGGGCAGTGGATGTAGGGGCAATGGATCGTAAAGGATGGGTAGAAGACCAGATGGAGAAGATGGTGTGTGTGTAAACACATACATCGTGTTCCTGAGCCAGGCAGTCGGGAAGGCAGTTGAGAGTGGGATTTGGGGACAGGCATTTTTCGCTCAACAACTATTCGCTGAATGTGACTTATAGGTGTTCTTCTGAGCTGAAGAGTAGAGAAGATTTAAGATGTGGTCTCTGTTCCTGAGGAACTTTGGTTTAACTGAGAATTTAAACAAGAGTTCAGCTGGCAGTGAGCGCTCAGCTAATGCGTATTGTGTGTGTGCTTTATGGTGACTTTTCATCAGTTCTCCCAACAACCCAGGTGCTATTATTATTCCTCTATGACTGCCATGTCTCCTCACTATTAAAAGGTGGGTAATAAACACCAAATTCATGGGAATGTTGGGGGCCTCAGGAAATAATAGTGGGTCTGCTTTGATACCAAATTCCAAGCTCTTGCCCACCATCTAAGACTGCCTCCCAAATCATTATGGCACCAGATGATGGCAGTATTCAAGAGCTACACATTGGAATCCCAGCAGAAAGCGGGAAGAAAAATATGGTCAGAATCTCAGAGGTTGAGATTTGGAGGGACTCCAACATTTGAGAGAAGGTAGAATTGTTTCTGAGACTGAAAAAACGAATGTCATGATACAAAATGTCAATCCAAAGCAAATCTTGTCTCCTCACATCAGATTGCTGGCCTTCCCCACATTTCCAGAGCCAGGATGAAAGAGAATAGTTGGAAGTTTTCGAGGCTGTTGCCCTGGACAATGTGAAGGCATTCACACTTTAACCTTAAATTATCAGGCAAGGCAGAAAGTAAATGTAAGTCTAGGATTTTAAATATTAAAAACAAAATCAGCAATACCACATAAACAAAAAACAAAACAAAAAATTAAAATAAAAAAAACAACTCAGGCATTTAAAGGTACCAGGCATCAAATTACAAGTCTATAAACTTCACACGGCAGAGCTTTCCAGTAATGAATTCCATAAACTCTTAACTTGGGACTTCTGTCCCCTTCACTCCTCCCACCTTATTAAACTCGAGATTGGAGTTTTATATGCTTTGCAGTAAATGTGCGCCTCCGTGCCGTCCCTGGTATTCTCAGAAAAGTTCCAGTTGTCATAATGTCACAGCTAACAGATGAAGATGGTCAGGAGACAGAGAGGAAGGCTGGATTTACTGCTGTCCTTGTTCCCCAAGCGTCCTTGACGGTCTGTATTAGGATGCTCCTCATTCAGCCACAGAAGCATCTGCCGAATGCTCTACTTCAGGGCAAAATCACAGTTGGTTTTATGTGCTACCGGATCAATGGCCTATTTCTCTAGATTGTAAAGTGGGTTCAGAGTGTGCTAGAAACTTATGAAAAAAAAATAAGAAGCTTATTTGATGGTGGTTGCATAAAAGTCAACACCTGCTACTTGGATTTTTTTTTGTTTTGTTTTGTTTTTAATGCCTTGTTAAGGGAAAATGTCAAGGGCGTTTCACATTTACATCAATCTACATCAAACCTCTGTGCTACAGTTTGCAACAAATCAAAACACTTTGGGGAAAGTTAGAGCATATTTTTTTTTCTTCCTGCAGAGATTGGCATAAAAGCAAAACTTCATAGATCTTAATCTGCAGTAATCTTGTGAGAATTGCCCGGGCTCGTATTTGCCAATTAAATTCATGTTCCAGAAGATAAAGCGTGTGCTGAATGCGAGTATATAATTTGGTAGATAAGGGAATCTCTTCCCTTCATAAATATTTTATCGGGAGCTGAAAACAGGCAAGCTTCGCCTCCCGATAATGCCACGAGGCTAAGGAAAAGTGATCTTATAACTTGTTTTTCAAGAGAAATCATTTTAATTGAAAATTTGTGGTCCATAACATGTTTTCCAGCGAAGAGAATGCTATGTATATATATAAACAAAAGGGTTTTCTGGAAAATGAACAAAATAGTTGCCAATGGCTTTTATATAAAAAGTTAAATTAGAAAATAAATGTAGCATGTTCTTTTTTTTTCTCTCTAATGATAAATTAAACCTAAATATTCTCAAGTATCTCCAGTTGCCATCAGCTTCATAATTAGGCTTCTTTGGTGGTCTTTGGTCTTCTGAGGTGAGCATCGCGATGTGTGGGAAAGTAGACTTTGCATTCCTCGCCTTTATGAAGTTAGATAATGACGCCAGCATTAGAATGGGTACTTATATTGATAAGGTTGATTAGTGGGGAGTAATTAGATTTTTTTCAAGATGTATATGAGTCATTTAGGTTACATAGAGCTCAAAAAAAACCCTGAATTTTAACTGTCTCATCTTAGGTCATTAAATTTGCCTATTAATGAGTCTGACTAATATCTGAGAGCAATTAATGGGAACGAGGGAACTCTTAAATCAAGTCATACATCAAAATGGGTAACAGACAAGCCAAGAAGGTTTTCTAAAGTTTTTGGTGGGCTGATTGGCTTTTTCTACTTAGGGAGAGAGGGATTTAATGAAATCCTCAGGGCCACGGGTCTTGCTGGTAGACCTTCCAACTGTGGAAGTAGAGAGACTGCTAGTAAATGCTCAGTTTTAGGGAGAGAGGTACTTTTTTGGACTGGAGATGATAAGAACAGAAGGAATTATGTCATCCTTCTCATCTTATTTTTTCTTCCTTTATTGCCAGCACATACTCAGACCTGTGACTCTTCTCATCCTTGATATAACAGAACCAACGAAGGTTCCCAGGAAGAATGGTCAGCAGCCTACGGCCACTCTATTCTGGGCCTGAAGGAGAGCGCCATCCATCCTGAATTGCTAGGTCTTCTGACACTACCACATCACTGAGTTCCTGCCGTGTGCCCTGCTAATTGGTAAAGGCTATCAGTTGGCAACATTCTTCACGTGCATGGATCCTCTGAGGTAAGCATTGCCACTACTTCCATTAGAAATGAGGAAAGTGAGACACACAGCAGGTAAGCAAATTCTATTGGGGTGCAGAGCTAAGTTTTTAACACAGGCAGGATGCCTTCCTTTTGAATCACCACACCCCGCTGACTTTCTAATTTATGTTATGGTATGAATTGGTGTTTGGTACAAAATCTCTGAAAGCCAGAATCAAGAGTGGCTTATTTCATTTTTCTTCTATGTCCTTCTTTTCAAGAAGTTTAATCTATTGTCATTGTAGGCAGAATTCATAATTATGTGAAAGATTAGATTAACCAGAATATAAAGTATCCAATGGCACAAATATTGTTGAATATCAGAAAGAGCTATGACTTCTTATCTTCATCTTTTATTCTGGTCCTGAAGCAAATTCACATAATTCAGACCTGGTTTTTCTGTTCATCCACAGCGTCAACCCTCAGTGTCTCTCTGTCTCTTCTACCTGGTTACACTTTCTATTAGTTTTTTTACCCTCCACCTTGGGTTTAGAAGGCTAAGACCACATGTTACTACTCTCTTGATCCACTCCCAGCACCCAATATGATGCCTGGCACAATGAGCTTTGATTGAAGGACGGGAGACCCTCAGTGTTTACTTCCCTTTATGAGGATGACAATATTTGCATTCCCTGTCTTGGAGGGATGGTATGAAACTTGGGTGACATAATGCGTAGAAAAATATTTGGAACTAAAATGTGGTACGAGACCAGAGATTCTTTCTCTTGGGTTATATGTAATCATTCTCATCTGTAGGTGAACTTGACTTGTCTAAGGAGTCACCCCCAAGAGGAACAATTATGGGGAAATTTTTCCCAATGTCATTTCAGATGCTAGATCACCCCATTCTTCACTCCAGTAACTCCTGATCCTGGTTATGAAAATAAAGAAATGTGAGATTTTTTTGTTTCAGAGATCCCAGATGAGACAGAATTTATAGAATCAGAATAAATACAGCTTTCAAAGCTATCATTTTGAAGGAAGATGCTCCATCTGTAACCCACTATGAGAAATACAGAGTACCTACTATGCACAAGTTTCCATATTAGGCATTTCTATGTAAAATTTCACCAATGCCATCACTATGTGAGGCATATATCCCAATATTGTTCATAGAGAAAATAGAGGCTAGGAAGGTTAACATCTCACCCACAGAGAATAGCAGAATAAGGATTGAATTCCTATTGGATGAAAGTTTTTAAAATCTTATGCAACATACAGATGATGTATTATATAAGTATAATCTTGAAATCTATATAATTTTATTAAGCAATGTTACACCAATATATTTAATAAAATTAAAAAATAGTAACTATTTTAAAATATTTTTAAACAGTTGGCACTTTCCACACTTCCATATGCCTCACTAACAATAACCCCCTGCACCCCACACCAGTCTCTCTTCCTACAAAGCTCAAAGGCATTGTGAACAGGTTCAAGAAGCTCGCATCGCTGTGTTTGGGCATAAATTGAGGTTATTATACCTGCAAGTAATAAAAACCCAATTCAAATTAGCTTATAAAAATAAAAAAGGGAAACGTTGCATGCATACTTGAGTACCCTACAGAACAGTTAAGCTGTGGAAGGGATATGGAGCGAGTAGACCAAAGAAACATCTAAGACATCTAAGAGCTGCTTCTTTGTCTCCTGGACCTGCTTCCTATTCTCTCCTTTCCAGCTTCATCGCAGACAGGACCACAGACAGCTCCCCAGCAGTAGGAGATTCATTACCCAATGGAATAACATGTGACCCTGAGTCTTAGATTCAAAATCGCCAGGAAGGACTCTGATTGGCCGACTAAGTTTCCATGTATCCCTTGCACAAGCAAAGCAAGTTCAAGGCAACAGAGCAGAAGAGATCACTCAATAGTGTGGGAAGACACTAGAGACAGGTCCCCTCCTCTTCCCAGTACCACAGTGCTCTAGGATTGAATCAAGTCAGGAAGGAAGGGCAGGAGACATATGTGAAAAGAAATGATACTCAGAGGCAGAGCAAGTCAAAGTCTTATAGGCCTCAGGGCTCATATTTTGTTCTCTAAGTATTTTTGCTAACAAATGTCTGGCTTTTGAAAGCCTGGATTCACTAGCATTTTTGCTTGGCTAGTAATGTAAAAAGGAAAGAAGTATTTCTACTTCAGTGTCATGGAATTAGCGTTTCATTAAGGGTCACCTGGTTTGAGCTCATTCAGAAAAAGTTAAGTGTGAGACACAAGATAGACAGTCAGGGTTAGAGAGTTGTTCTGTTTTACTGAAGACTGGGAATTCCAGGATTTATGATTTCTCATTTATTAACTACATAAATTCTACAAAAAAAGGCATCACACAATAATCTATTAAATGGTATTTTTAAGGTGTATTTTTTGGAATACATGTAGATTTCAAACCTACAGAATTAGGATATTTATAAGTGATCGCTGGAGCTTGGGTACAATAAGATGCTTATATGATTTTTATGAACACAATCCAGCGGCCTCTGGTTATATGCAGGAACTGCTCCAGATGTGTGCTTGGGACTTGCATCTTGCAAAAGTTATTTTGAAGAAAGGTGATACAACTTTTCTTCAAAATAACTTCACTATATGTGTCAAAATGCCTCAGATGCTCATAACCTTTGTTCTTAGTAATTTCACGGCTGGGACTATTTCCTAAGAAAATATGAGATATAAAACAAATAAAGTTCTAAGAAGAGATAATAGTCATTATTTAATAGTATGAACAGAAAAAAATAGAAATCATAAGATGAGAATAGTTCTATAAAATTGGGCTAATATACTTCAAAGTAATATTATTCAGACATTAAAATGGTTGTGCAGAGTAGAGAATAATTTCACAAGATGCTTAAGTTATAATGTTAAATGAGAACAAAATATCTTACAAGTATAATTATAGTCATAGATATCAAAGTTAAAAATAACTTATATCTGGGAAAAGACAAGAAAGAAACACATTTAAATGATAATGGTGGATCATTGGATTAGGAACAAACTTTTCCTTCTCCAATTTACTTTTTAAATGCTCTTTAATAAACATATCACAATTGTTATAAAAACAAAATTTGTAATGCTCAAAAAGAAATTTGACAAAAAATTGCAGCAACATGGATAGATCTTGAGAATATCATACTAAGTAAAATAAGTCAGACAGAAAAAGTCAAGAACCATATAATTTCACTCATATGTGGGGCATAAAACTGAAAGCAACAAATGAATAAATAAAAAGTCATAGAAACACAGACAACAGTATGGTGGCTATCAGAGTGAGGGGGTTTTGGAGATAGTGAAGGGTAAGGGGGTCTAATATATGGTGACGGAAGAAGATTTGACTTTGGGTGGTGAACATACATTACAACATACAGATGTTGTATCATAGAATCGTACACTTGAAGCCTAAATACTTTTATTAACCAATGTCACCATAATAAATTTAATTTTAAAAATCCCCACTTCCACTCTGCCTTTGGATGTCTGGATGTTATAGATCTTCCACCCCATTAACTGGCTTCTGTAGTGAGCACTTCCTCATCTTCTACTTCATTTCTGTGCCTGGCTGCCTGAGTGTGGGAACCTCTTTCATGTCCCACGTGGTTCAGGGTTCCCGCTTCAGGCTTTGGGTTCTGGAGGAGGCCGAATACAAATGAAAAGAGAGACTAGAAAAGTGTTAATTTGGGAATATTGGGGGGCCAGGCGGGAGCCTTCTTCTAGTGGAAAGGACTACCTCTTGCTCTGGCCTTTTTCTCCCTTTTATTAACACTATGGGATACACCCCTGACCTTTAGGCAGGAAATTCCAAGAACAGAAATTTACATGAGACAAACAGGTAGAGGCTGCTTCAGCTAACAATGCTTCAACTAAACAGTGAGTGATTAGCTCCGACTTTTCAGAGCCATTAAGGTTGACCAGCCTTCAGGTCTCCTGTCCACATCTTTCTATGAGTGAGACAATGTTTGGTTTCCGGAACCTGAGTAACCTTGTCCAGATACCTTTTCTTACTCTTACCTGTCTTCCTCAAGCAACCCTGTCCAGATTCTTTTTCTTACTCTTGTCTTCCTCAAGCAATCCTACCTCAGCATCTTGAGACATAAAGCTGAGCCTCCCCAATACCTACTTCCACAAGTTACTGGCAACATCCTCCTGTATGCTTATATATCTCTAATTGTGCAGTCCACAACTTTATTCTACACAGCCTAGTATTTCAGCTCTCTTTAAAACAATATAGACATTCATGCAGCTTATTTCAAAAGCAATACTGGTGAAATAAGGGAGGAACCTGGAATGAGTGTCATTAGTTGTTGTTTTTTTTCTTTTTGCTTGTTTGTTTTTACATCTCTCTAGGTGTAACATTTGAGGTAATTTTTACTCTGAATTTTCCATCATTCAGGATATCATAGTATCATCTTAATGGAGTAGGATCTTTCCTTTTATGAGATATACTAGAGGCCCGGTGCATAAAATTCATACATAGGAAGGGAGTCCCCTCAACTCAGCCTGCATTCTCTCCAATCTGGGACCCTTCAGGACTCCTAGCTCCTAACCGCTCACCTTCCTGCTAGCCTGATACCCCTAACTGTTCTTCCCTGCTGGCCTGATCCCCCTAACTTCTCTCCCCTGCCTGCCTGATTGCCTCTAATCTCCTCTGCTTTGGCCCTGCCAACATGGCTTTTGTCAGGAAGGACTTCCAGAAGGACATCCAGAAGGTCATCCGGAAGATGTTCAGTCTAATTAGCATATTACCCTTTTATTAGTACAGACGCCACCTTGTCCTAAAAATGCAGGTTGTTCTCAGGTTTTCCTGTCGTGGAAGGGGGGCCCGCAGTAGCATCCTGGGTTCTGACCAGGGCTTATGCACTTGTGCTTTATCTCAGCAGATGCGATTCCTAGCAGAAGACTCTTGGGTGTACCTTGAATATTTCTATCAAATTTGCCAAATCATCTTCCAAAAATGTTGAACCACTTTAAACTCACACCAGCAACCACGTGTGTGCCCTCCACCTCACTTTGATGCCAATATCATTGATTTCTCCCTAGAAGCTTCCCTCCCATCAGCCAGAACTGCTTGGTACTTGAGCCAACCTCATTGTTCAGCTGGGGCCTTGATTTCCCGAGATAGAGTTAAGGAGAAGGAAAAATAGTTTTCCTCTACCTTTCTGAGTTCTTAATGGAGGCCCTTGTAATGAAAGACAGATCACCAAGAAAAAAACAAAAGTTCATTAACATGTGTACCTCGTGTATGTGTGGGAGATCCCCGGGAAAAATAATTAACTCCTGAAGGTGGCTTAGAATGCAGATTTAAATACCTTCTTCTTGGGGAAGGGGACGGGAGATGTAGGCCTCTTAGAGGAGAGTAAATGATTTTTAGGAAAGATGAATGGGGGGAGGAAGAAATAGTTTATAACAACATTTGGTTGTGATGTCAACTCCTGTCCTGTGACAGGAGTCAGTCTTCTCTGCCTGACGACACTTCTCCCATCCAGGGGACCTATGACATTTGAGCTCCTTTAGGGGGTCTGATTTTAGGCAGATCAGGAGACTTCAGTGAAAGCCTCTGCATGCTTTTGCTGTTTTTCAAGCATCTGCAGGTCAAGATCATCAATGTAACAACACAGCACATGTTGGGATGGCATGTTCTCTAACCTTCAGAAAAAAAAACAACAAAAGCTTGTTTCTTCTCCTAGATGATTTCCCATTGTAGTGTTTTTCCCTGGAGACAGTATTCTGACCAGACCTTCCTGGGTGTGGTCATAACATACCCTGTGTTTGTAGAAAGGTGAGGGCCACGTCACTAAATAATCCAGGGGCAGTTTTCTCATCTTGTGGAAAGAGAGATAAAGTTATGATAGTTTATCTCCCTTTCCACAGGTTCCTTGTGTGTTTGGGTCTCCAATGCTTTCCCCCATCCCCCCTGCAGCCCCAGCATCACGGTGGCGGGCCTTGAGGTTGCTGAGTACCAGCCTCCCTGTGGGTTTATGTCCCGATCTTGCCCCTCACAGCCCTAGTGCCACCATGGTGGGACTTGAGGTTATGGGGTGCCGGCCTCCCTGCAGGTTTGTGTCCTCATATGCCCCCTGAAGCCCCAGCACTGCCATGGCGGGGCTCAGGGTTGTGGGGTGCCAGCTCCCTGTGGTTCTGTGTTCCCAATCTGGGGCCCTCAGCCCCAGTGCCATCATGGCAGGGCTTGGGGCTGCAGCATGCCGGCTCCCTGTGGGTTTGTGTTCCTGATCTGGGTTTGTGTCCCATCCGACCCCCCGTAGCTCCAGTACCGCCATGGTGGGGCCTGGAGCTGCTGGGTGCCACTGCCTGGCTGCTATGGGCGTGGCCATCTTTGTTGGGTAATTTGCATATTCACACCTTTTGGCTGGTAGCGTTAACAGAGTGATGGTTAATTTGCATCTTATTCTTTTATTAGATAGGAGGATTACACATATAACTTCGTGTAGGTTTAAAGTGTACAACATACTGTATTTATTTAATACTAGAGGCCCGGTGCATGACATTCGTGCACTGGGGAGAGGGGGGGACTCAGCCTGGTCTGTGCCCTCTCGTGGTCAAGGACCCCTTGGGGAATGTCCACCTGAGCGGACCCTCTCCCACCACCATCCCTGAGCTCACCAGATGTGAGCCAGCCTCTGGCTCAGTGGTGCTCCCTCTGTGGGATCACACTGACCACCAGGGGCAGTTCCTGCACCGAGCGTCTGCCCCCTGGTGGTCAGTGTGCATCATAGCCACCAGTCATCCTACCGTTCAGTCGATTTGCATATTAGGGTTTTATTATATAGGATGTTTATATATTGAGAATGATTAGCAGTTAGGGTAGTTAAAATTTGCATGCACACCCCACTTTGGAAACCCATCAAAAAAACAAGAATGAAATTCCATCTTCATTAACAAAATGAGGTAGTTAGCCAAAACACATCACAGAAATTTTTTAAAAGTCATAAATAAAGCATTTTCAATGGAGATGAGGAGAGCTTGTTTATATTTATGCATAAATGTATGGTTCTCTGAAGTAATCATTACAGCCTTGAAAGACCCATCCAATGATCCTTTAATTAACATACATCCAAGATGTTGTTGCTTCAGGGGACCAAACAGCTAGAAGAGAATATGCCCTTACAGAGACCTCAGAGCAGCGTGGGGACTGGAGCTGAAAGAACCAGGAAGCCACGCATCTTTCTTACTGGAGCAGCCAGGTCAGGACAATCTGGAAAAAGGAAGAGAAGCAGACAATGATACAGAGAAGCTGAGATTTCTGGAACTTGACTATAAGCCCTGAAACCCCGTGATTACTCAAACATGGAATGCATGTTCTCAGGATAAAGACAATGATTGGAGACTGATTGAGACCATTAATCATGGAGGTGTTGGCTTCCTCAGCCTTCTGCCTCTGCCTGACTCAGAGGCCCGTCCTCTGCCAGCTTTCAACATAGTGATCAAACAGACCTGGTTCAACACTTAGGCAGGTATTCTGAAATTAAAATAATGATATAGCCCTACCTGGTTTGGCTCAGTGGATAGAGCATCAGCCTGCAGACTGAAGGGTCCCAGGTTTGATTCTGGCCAAGGGCATGTATCTTGGTTTCAGGCACATCCCCAGTAAGGAGTATACAGGAGGCGGCTGATCAATGTTTCTCTCTCATTGATGTTTCTAAGTCTCTATCCCTCTCCCTTCCTCTCTGTAAAAAAATCAATAAAATATATTAAAAAAATAAAACAATGATGATGTTGATGAAAGAAATATAAGAAAAAAGAAGAGCTAAATTTTTTATTGGACACCAGAATCACAGTAAAATGAGGTTTCTCTGAAAAAAATCTCAAAAGATAATAAATCGTAGAGATCAAAATAAAAAACTGATAATGCAACAGAAGGAGGTTAAGAAGTGAGAACAGATCAGACAAAAGGGTTAAAGTAGTAATGAATCAGAAAAATAAAACCACTGCAAAATTGAGAGCTTTACTTGAAATAATAATGGCAACACTACCAAAATTAAATAAACACAACTAAAGACATGGCCAGGGGCAGGACAATAGGCTTGAAGAAATCCCCGGAAATAGAAAACATAATCTAAAACAAGTTGACAAAAGATAATGACGTATAAAATAATTTTTGGAGCATGTTTCACATTGACGATGTTTTTTAAAGTGTCATTCAGAATGGTCTGTTACATTTTACTACAATTGCATTTTCAGGGCCAAATAACACAAGCCATGAGGATGGGATTTTTTCTTTTTTTTAAGAATGAAATGGACACATCTCCTCTCCATCATCCCGGGAAATTGCATATCCCGAGTCAATAAGTCAGAACCAGAGAAGATGACCTTGAAATTGCAAGAGAAAGCATTATTTCCTTTCTTCTCTGTGGCTTATGGATCTGGAGGGGACTGTCATTGAAATAACCTGTCTGAGGATGTTCAGGCCTGGGGAAGAGGAGGCGGCAGCAGGTGCCAGGATGCTAGAGAGTCAGCCTTTGGAAACTTCCAGAAGGTGACCTCAGGGTGCCAAACCCAAGCACCATCCAGCTGTAGGGTTTTTTTTTTTTTTAATATATTTTATTGATTTTTTACAGAGAGGAAGGGAGAGGGACAAAAAGTCAGAAACATCGATGAGAGAGACATCAATCAGCCGCCTCTTGCATGCCCCCCACTGGAGATGTGCCCGCAAGCAAGGTACATGCCCCCGACTGGAATCGAACCTGGGACCTTTCAGTCCGCAGGCCAACACTCTATCCACTGAACCAAACTGGTCTCGGCCAGCTGCAGTTTTAATTTACTTTCCACAGTCCTTTTCTTTGTCTCTCTATTATTGTTAATCTCAACTTTCAAGTTAGATTGTAAAGTCATCTTCTGAGTTCCACAATAGAAATGTCAAGGTAAGGCATATACTATAACCGTTATGGGCTGAACTATGTTCTTCCTAAATTCATTTTGAAGTCCTGACCCTGGCACCTTAGAATGTGACTGTATTTAGAGATAGGCCTTTAACGTTATGAGGTCATATCGGTGGGCATCAATTCAATATGAAATGCTGAAAGGTATTCTTTAAGAAGAGGAAGAAGAAGAAAACATAAAGATAAAAAATTATGAACAACAAATACATGTCTATCAACAAGTGAATCTAAACATCAAGCGAATGAAAAATCTGATGAACAGGATAAATTAGTGAATATAATAGAATAGGGCATAGAAAGGGAGTGGACTGACAATTCTGGGGCGGGGAGAGGTGAGGGTGAAAGAAGAGACTGGACAAAAATCGTACACCTATGGATGAGGACAGTGCAGGCAGTAAGGACTGAGGATAGGGTGGGGACCAGGTGGAGGGGAGCTATCGGGGGAAAGAGAAGATCAATTGTAATAATCTGAACAATAAAGATTTATTAAATTTTAAAAAAGAAAGCTAATAATTTCTCTACGCTTTCATGGGTGGAGATATTAGCACTCTGGTCCACATCCCCAAGGGCAGGTGGAGGTGAGACAGTGACCACTGGGGCAGGACAGCATGTTAGGGGGACAGAGGTCCTGCGATGGGCATCCGTGGCAGATGGGGTGGGTGATAGAATTTGCCAGAACCTGCATGGAGAATGATGAGGGGATTGTCCCTGTGTTAGGGAAGGATTTGGGGGGATTCTGAAATTGTGCACATTAAACCCATCCACCATCCACCACAAATATAAACCAGGACATTTGAGTAACCTCCTTATCTTCTTTAAAGTCTCCATAAACAGATGGCGTACTTCTTTCCACATTTATTTTTTTAATGTATTTTATTGATTTTTTTACAGAGAGAAAGGGAGAGGGATAGAGAGTTAGAAACATCCATGAGAGAGAGACATCGATCAGCCACCTCCTGCATGCCCCCTACTGGGGATGTGCCCGCAACCAAGGTACATGCCCTTGACTGGGATCGAACCTGGGACCTTTCAGTCCGCAGGCTGACGCTCTATCCACTGAGCCAAACCGGTTTTGGCACTTCTTTCCACATTTAACTCAACAGAAGAGTTAGCCTAAAATCCATAGCCAATCATATTCTTCAGGGAATTTTTTTCTCACCTTGAGGATGCTGACCTTCCAGGGAGAAGGGAAGAAAAGGGAAGAACCTCACTCTGACTCTTTCAATGATGACCAATCAGAAGCATAGCCATCCGCTGGAGTCCAAGGTGTTCCACACCTGCTTTCAGTGGCTTGCTTAGCTTCCAGGGGGTTAGCTTCAGGAGATAACATACTACATGAGATTTCTTTCACCCTCTGAGGACTATGTGCTGTCCAGAACAGGCTGGTTCTGCTGTCCTGTCTCCTCTGAGACAGGAAAACAGGACCAGAGAAAGATGGAATCCACAGACACATGCCTGTCGAGGTCAATCCCACACACAGCCCATTCCTTCCTGTGTTATACGTAGCATCCTACTTTCACATACTCCAAAGAGGAGGCAGAAAGTAGCTGCTCAATGGTGTCAAGTGTATGTATGGGGGGAGGTGAGGGATGGGTCTCCTAATTCCATGAGCATCTTCATGGCCATGGCCGCTATGAGCACCGCCTGCTCCTAGCAGATGCCGCCATCATTAATCTGTCACCACGTACCAATTTATTCCCCGTGCCCTCAGCGCACCTAATAGGAAAACAATATGCTTTTTCCTGTGACTACTCTTCTTGCATCAATTCCTGATGCAATTGCATTCTGAATTTTTCCTCCAACTACCATTTCGCCTTCCACCTCAGTGAGTGAGTAGTTACCTGTATCTCAGCCGTGAACAGGGAGAACAGTGTGGGCTGGGACCATGAGAATGTTGGTGGAAGGGGCCAGATTGCTGCCTCAGACCATCAATTACCAATTTTATATGCAGAAATAAATATGGATCTGTGTATCCATGATATGTGTGTGTGTGCATATGCATGCACATGGGTGGAATAGCCAGAAGGATTATGCAGAAATGGAAAATGGTGTCTATTCCCTTAGAGCAGTGGATCTCAACCTTCCTAATGCCGCGACCCTTTTATACAGTTCCTCAGGCTGTGGTGACCCCCAACCATAAAATTATTTTCGTTGCTATTTCATCACTGTACAACGAAAATAATTTTATGGTTGGGGGTCACCAAAACATGAGGAACTGTATAAAAGGGTCGTGGCATTAGGAAGGTTGAGAACCACTGCCTTAGAGAGCCACCATGTGCAGGAAGAATCTGAAGGGGCCATTTAGACCCTATGATACTCATGTGCCCGCAGAGCCCAGGTAACCAGGGGTGACACAAAATGTGGAGGAAGGGTCGCCTCTGTCACACAGGGTCACAAGGAAATGCAGTGCTGTGTGCGTACCCTCCTCAGCTCTGAAGCTGTGAGGCCCAGCCTCCTGGGAAGGGTTCTAGGAAGGCAGCAGCAGCAGTGGGACACTGGGAGGGGAGGGCAGGTGACACAGGGAGGACCTGGCACATAGGAGCCCGAATGGGGGATGTGGCCATCTTTGCCTTTCAGGGTGTGTGAGCGTCCTCCTGGCCAGTGGAGAAATCCCCTGGTGGAGTGTGGGGTACACAGGTCTGAGACAGGGAGAAGGATGATGTGCCATACAACCTCCTTTGTACACCACGAGCTGCAAGTCCCAAGATCAGCCTGCCTGTAATTACCGGTGCTGCACCTGTTCTTGGCAGGTGGGTTTTGTTTCTGTGTTGGTTGTATGTTTGCATGTGCACGTATAGAGTAGAGATCATGGTCTCCAGTTCAGCCTTACACTCACGGTAATTTATAGGACTGGGATAAGCTGTTTCATAGGTTTCTGTAGGCATTCTGAAAATGTCTGTGGAGTACAGATATTTTGTGTTATAGACATTTCTTCAAGAACAGGTCCAGCTTTGTTTGAGACTCCTAGTCAGAGGCAGGAGGATGCTGGGAGATATTAAAAACACACACAATAAGGTCTGCTTAGTGCTGTCTATGTGTCAGGCCAATGAAAAAGTGGTTGCCCTGTAATGACTCATTGAAAACCCACCATGACTGTGGAAGATCGCTTACTGTCACTCCCATTTTACAAAGGAGGAAACGTAGTCCGGGGAAGCTACAAAGCTGAAGGAGCTCAAATTTGAAGCCGGGCAGCCTTACTCTCGAGCCTTTGCTCTCGATTCATAAACCAGTACAATGTGCCTCAGCCTTTTGGTGAGATTGAGTGGAATAAGTTTTTTTCTTGGCAGGCACATAACATAGAGTTAGAAACATCGATGAGAGAGAAACATGCATCAGCTGCCTCCTGCGCACATGGACGATGGTAAGGCATACTGGGAGAAACGGGGAAGTCTGCTTCTGGTTGGAGGCAGTTATCCTGAGACTTGAGCTGCCAGCGGCTTTGATGTTGGGGTGCTCGTTGTCACTGCTTACCTACAACCCGTCACTTGGAAAACTGCCCAAACTGTACTGCTTCTCTGAGAAGAGTGCCACAGAGTACTTCCTCTGAATCCACAACTGGCACCCTGCTCACCCACTCATTGCTCTCCTAGTGCTTCTGCATGCAATAATGCTTAACAAAAGTTTAAAGGGCTGCCGAGACCGGTTTGGCTCAGTGGATAGAGCGTCCACTTGCAGACTGAAAGGTCCCGGGTTCGATTCCGGTCGGGGGTATGTACCTTGCTTGCGGACACAACTCCAGTAGGGGGCATGCAGGAGGCGGCTGATAGATGTCTCTCTCTCATCGATGTTTCTGACTTTCTATCCCTCTCCCTTCCTCTCTGTGAAAGATCAATAAAATATATTTTTTAAAAAAAGAGTTTAAAGGGCTGAACTCAGAATCTCCAACTCGTTCATCAGTAGACTACGATCGCAGTCATTACAGAGCCCCATGGTGGACCACACAAGACTCATTGCTCTCTCCCCATGATGTAGCCACCGTGTGAAGTTTTAGGGGGGAATGGGGGCAGGGAGTACTTCTGATTAGCCCAATCTGCTAATTGCATCATTCTTTGCAGGAAACCAATCATTGTCTCTCTAATAGAAAGTGTGGACAAGGAACCGGAAGGCTGGTCAGCCTTGAAGCTCTGAAAGGTCAGAGCCAGCCACGCCTGTCTAATTGAGACAGTGGTCGCTGAAGCAACTTCCCCATCAAATAGTCATGGAAATCCTTACTGATAAGATAATCTGCCTGTGACTGGAATTGCCTGCTTCAAGGCAAAGGGTATATCCCAAACCTGAATAAAAGGGATGGCAAGGCCAAAGGAAGGCAGTAGTCTTTCCACTAGAGGAAGGCTCCCGCCTGGCCCCCAATATTCCCAAATTAATACTTTCCTAGTCTCTTTTCATTTGTGTGCAGCCTCCTCCAAAACCCAAACCCTGAACGGGAACCCTGAACCACATGGGACGGGAAAAGGGTTCCCACAATTCTTGTTTATTATTGATTGATGGATAAGCAGGTAACCAAATTCTGGCCAGTGAGTCCTTGGGAGAACTTGCTGGAGCCTTGAACCTGTTTTCTCTAACTTGAGAGAGAAAGCAACAGCACAGGGTTTCTGTGTCGCACACTAGACGTAAATAAAGATGAGGCGGTAGCCCAACTGCTCTTGCAACCAAGTCCTGATGGCGAGGGAAGCAAGTTGACACTGAGGGTGGCAGAGTGGGGACACCAATAGAACGCAGGCCACTCAGGTCATTTATGAACTATTGATGGAATCCACCCAAAGCCAGCCCTCCCTTGGGTTCAGTGTCATTTGATATAATATGTACTCATGTGGCTAAATCCGGCATCGGCTTTCTATTTCTCTTTTTTTTTTAATATATTTTATTGATTTTTTTTTACAGAGAAGAAGGGAGAGGGATAGAATTAGAAACATCAATAAGAGAGAAACATTGATCAGCTGCTTCCTGCACACTCTCTACTGGGGATGTGCCCACAACCAAGGTACATTCCCTTGACCAGAACCGAACCTGGTACCCTTGAGTCCACAGGCCAACGCTCTATCCACTGAGCCAAACCGGCCAGGGCAGCTTTCTATTTCTGATAGCCCAAAGCATCTAGATTATTCTGTTCTGGCCCTGGGAGCAGCTCTCCAGTTCTCCTGTAGTTACCAAACCAGGAGTTCTTCCCCTTTTATACCACAGACCCCTTTTGAACTCTTGACTTATTTAAAATATTATTTTGAAGAATAATATTTTTTCTGCACTGAAAATACTAAAATAATTAGAGTAGCAATCAATTATGTTGAATATCCAGTTATCAGAGCACTAAAAATAACAAAACTGTGACATAGTAATATACGTGTGTCTCTAAATATGTTAAATAGCATGACCTAGTGGTGGATTTCATAAATCCTATGCTATAACTGTAGTTATATTTTACAATTTGAAACAACTCTAACGTGATGAAAAGATCTGTGGTTTCTATTGGAGAACAAGCCATAGTTTCTCCTATTTCAACATGGTTTGGGGCCTATGAAGTCTCTTGGACCGCAGGTTAAGGCCCCTGAACTAAGGAGAGGAGAGTGACATCAAGTCCATGGACCCCCAAGATCCCTAGAGCTGACCTCTGATCAGAAATTTCTTTGCTTTGATTCCTCTTCTAAGCAGCCCCAGGGACCTTTATTACCTTTCCTGCCTTTTAATTTTTTTCCTGAATCTTCCTGCAGATGAACGTTCTCTCCCTCTTTTATCCCTGATGTCCACTGTGATTTTTTTTCATGTACTCTCCTGAAGACCCAGAAAAGAATCTCCCTCTCTCTCTCTCTCTCTCTCTCTCTCTCTCTCTCTCTCTCTCTCTCTCACACACACACACACACACACACACACACACTCACACACACACACACACACACACACACACACACACACACACACCAGCATTGCCGGCCTTCCTTTGTTCTCCAGTCCTCTTTCTGGGCCACTGAGCTTACACCTGGTGAAATGATCCTTTAGACACTTGAGCTGGAAGCCTAGGCCTAAGAGCCCTGTTTCTCTTTGTTTACAAACATTTTGAAGCCGGAAGACATACATTTCTCCCCTTTGGAATTTCTCCTGGAATATGCCGGTCAAGGACTCAGACGGAAGTATCCATCACGCTTCCCTTCAAATCAGGACTTACGTGTCCACCCATTTCCCTCCTCTGCCTTCACCCTCTCCCCATCCTCTCTCAGCTGGTTTCCAGCTCTCCTGGCAAGGCAAGCAGAGGGTTATTCAACCTGAAAACCAGGTCATATCACATTGAACACGCAGAGACGGTGGGAGAAAATACTCAGAGAAATCTGTGAACAAGATGACATAGGCAGAGTGGGGGGAAAAGTGCCTTTGCTTTCTTCCCAGCTATTTACTTATTTTTAAATGAAATACTATGAAGGTGCATTGCCTTTTAAATAGGGGGAATGTTTTAAAATATCGAAAATATTCAAATATATATACCTTGGGTAGGATGGAATGACTGGACCTCCAATCCAGGAAATTTCCCCTGGCACATCTGCTTTTCTCTTCCGTGTCTCTTCCTGTGGGTAACTCTTAGTTGACAAAGTAGTGTCACAACCAGTGCCTCATTCAGCACTCAGCAGCTCAATGAGGTGAGTAGACCTGGCAGTGTTACTTCATTCCCATTTTACAGATGGGCAGCTGAGACCAGGGTGGTTTAAATGAGCTGGTTAATTTATGTTGAAGGTTAGGCTCTGGAAGAGAGAGGGCAGAACAGAGGGGCATAGACATAGCAATGGGGCACAGGAAGGACAAGACAGGAGCTCTGGACACTGTGGGGGAGGGGAGCAGGAAGTTGCAATGGCTGCATTCCCTCCAGCCTATCTGTACCCCATGCAGGCCCTTCCCACAGATGGTTCTCACAACCGCACAGTATAAATATGCCGTGGTCCCCTTCTTACTTGTTAATTTTTAAGAAATGATTGAAATATATGGGTTGTCCCTCCAAAAAAATGTATACAGACACTTTGAATAATTGTAAAGGCAGTGTTTATTAAAATACATTTCATGCCAAAACCGGTTTGGCTCAGTGGATAGAGTGTTGGCTTGCAGACTAAAAGGTCCCAGGTTCAATTCTGGTCAAGGGCATGTATCTTGGTTATGGTCCCATCCCCAATAGAGGGGACTTAACCCCCCCAATAGAGGGTTTGCAGGAGGCAGTTGATCGATGTCTTTCTTCCATCGATGTTTCTAACTTTCTATTCCTCTCCCTTCCTCTTTGTAAAAAATCAATAAAATATATTTAAAAAAATTTCATTTCATTTTCAAGATTGAGATATCAGCTGTTAAAGTGTGCATACATTCTTTGAGACACCGGCTATTGGACATAGAACATTGTGTAAATATAAAAAGGTCCAACATGTTGAATTGATACATGTATGTGTTGTAATGTGATTACCATTGTAGGGAGAGTCAGTGCCTCTATCACGTGACATAATTACAATCCTTGAGGGTGGGACATCTGGGGAAGGATAGATTGTTTAAGCTACTGTCCCGTTTTCTCAAGAGGAATTGGGAGCTCAGAGATGTTCAGTCACGGAGCTACACTCAGAATCTAGTACGTGGGGAGTTGGGATTCAAACACGGGATTGCCTGACCCTCACACTAACCCATTTCACCCACTGCCTTCCTTGCAGTGTTGGCAGAGGAAGGCCATGGTGCATTGCAACTCTGTTTCTCCGCCTTTTCTGCTACCCGCAGGTCAGTGGATGCTATAATTCCAGTCTGAGTCCAGAGCCAGTGCACAGTCTGGATCAGAGCAGGCACTTAGCTCAGCAAAGAGCCAGAAGCAAAGGGGTTTGCTGTCCTCTTGACGCAGGGACCCCAGCAGCTGAATCCTCCCCTCTGGCCCGTGGCATTCAGGAAGACCAGGGCTGGCCCACCCAGGCTCCGCTTTTTGGGGTTTGCTGTAGTGGGAGCCATAAGGTTGCCACTTTTAATCAGGCTTCAGTCGTTCCGTAAACCTGGGCACAAAGCACCCATTGCCAGTTGCAGAGATTGGCAGGGCAGGATGGGGAGTCTGCCGTGGGGACCTACCTGGGAGAAATCCCCCCTCCACCACCCATCAGGGCCAGCCCCGGGCAGGGTGCGAGAGCTGAAGGCTTTCTTAGAGAAACTGAAAGGTTAGAACCTGTGTTTCAGCAGCAGGCTTTATGCAAAGTGGCAGCCCGTCTGTGGATTCTGTTTTTCCCTGACCTTTCTGGGATGGAGAATTCTTCACAGCTGTCATTGCGTCAGTGCTCAAGCCCGGAAATATAATGAGGGGAGACGTGTGAGCTGAGAGGCTGTGCCAAGCCGAGAGGAGAGTAGTGCCCTGAGGAGGCATGACCAGAAATTCAATAAACGGAGCTGCAACCAAACATAGATGCTGATCCGGGGACTGAGGGCAGAGGCAGGAGGCAGGGATGCTTCGCCTCCATCTGGTCCTCACTGGTTTGCGTTGCCATCACCCATTTTCACGTCACGTGGTAGAAATTCAATAAACGTTTACAGAGGGGAAAGGAATAAAAAATGATCTGATGGAAAGGGCTTAAAATCAACTCAATTATGTTTGCTCTGGAGCTCCCTAAAGCAGAGCCTGAGAGAATGAATTGAACATAGGCTTTTCCTTTGAAAGGCATGTGACTCTGGATTATCCAGAGAAATTGAACCAATAGGTAATGATAGAGGATGGATAGGTAGGTAGGTAGGTAGGTAGATAGATAATAGATAGATAGATAGATAGATAGATAGATAGATAGATAGATAGATGATAGATTGATAGATAGATGATTGATAGATAGGTAGATAGATAGATAGATAGATAGATAGATAGGGATTTACTCCAAAGAGTTGGCTTGGTTAAAGTAATTACGGATGCTAAGAAGTCCAAAATCTACAGTCAGTAATACAGAGACCCAGGAAAGTGGATGACATAATTCCAATCTGAGTACAAAGACCTGAGAAGCAGGTGTAGATTCCAGTCTGAGTTCAAGTTCGAAGGCAGGAGAACATAAATGTCCCAGCTTGAAGCCAGTCAGACACAGAGAGGATTTGTTTCTGTTCAGCTTTTTGTTTAATTCGGGCCTTCAACACACTTGATGAGACCTCCCTCCTCAGTGTATCCGTTGAAACGTGAACCTCACGCAGAATCTCTCACAGGTCAGTTGACACAGAAGATTAACCATCAAGAGGGGGTAACCCACGAAGCAGAGACAGGGTGAGAGCAAGCAAGACAGGAAAAGAGCAGTCGACAAAAACTGGGGTGTTGAGCTGAACACTGAGGCGAGCAGCTGAGGCTCAACCCCCCAGGACCCATTGGGGAATCTGCTGAGACATCTCAGAATTGTCCCACTGATGCCAAGAAAGCTGTGACATTTGTTCTTCCACTTCTGTCCACTATAGGTGTGGGCAATGGCTACTCCTGTATTCCCAAGCTGATAAGAAATCCTCCAGACCTTAGAGAAAACTCTAGCAAAAAAATAAATAAAATAAAATAAGCATAGATTGAGATATCCATAAGAGCTTTGCATAGCATTGAGATACCCATAAGAGCTTTGCTTAAATTCCGTGAGCTAAGGGCATGGTTTGGGCGGGAACAGATGGTGCCTGCTGTATTTCACATCTCATTCCACAGTGTCCTGGGCCAGGAGACCAGCTCTCACCATCAAGGGCTTCAGGATTGGAAAAGCACTTTCTCCTCTGTTATCTCACTCGACCTCCTCAACACCCCTGGGCCGGAGATAAGGGTGCTATGTCCTCCCCACTCCCGGAGGAGGTGTGAACCTCAGAGGGCCCGTGTGGTTGCCCGGGGCCATTTGGACTCCTGGAGGCTTGAGACAGAGCTGTCATCTCTGATTTTCCGTCCAGTTGTCCTGCTTCCCCAGCACCGGGCGATTTCTGTCTCCTTTCCTCAGCTCGAGGACTTGTGAAATGGAAAAGATGAACCAGTGAACAAAACATTGAATGCATGTCACCCCGGGTTAGATGTGCAGGGAATGAGCTAGGATGCACGCATGTCAGGGGAAAGGGAGGTGGGTAAGGGAGGGCCCGGGACTAGGGTTCTAGAAGGATGCATTCTCATTGCAGCTAGAAAGCTAACCAACCTGGCAAACGTCATTCCCTCTCTGTATACTTCATCTGATCCCTCTGTCATGATATGTCATTACATGATCATTACTTTTTATTTCTGTCTTTGTTTTATCATTTTTTTATGGTGTTGTCAGCTGGACAACTGAAACTCTCTGTTATAGGGACACCAATCTGTTGGCTGTGAAGTCAGGGCGACCTGTGCCATCTTGGTTTCACTAGGGTAGTGTGATCTTGGGCAAGTGAGCTGACCTTTCTGAGATCTGATTTTCTTTTTTTCTTTTCTTTTTTAATATATTTTATTGATTTTTCACAGAGAGGAAGGTAGAGGGATAGAGAGTTAGAAACATCAATAAGCTGCCTTCTGCACAACCCCCGCAACCAAGGTACACACCCTTGACGGGAATCAAACCCGGGACTCTTCAGTCCATAGGCCGACGCTCTACCCACTGAGCCAAACCAGTCAGGGCTGATTTTCTTATATCTTAAGTGAGCTTAATATGTATCTTGCAGCATGAATGAAAGTTTAGAAAAAATATATGTGCAGTTACTACATCATTGCCTTATACACAGATGCACTAATGGATAATCCCTGTTGCTATAGCTGCCTATATTATGTCCAATAAGTAAATTTCTTTTACCTGTTTTTCAGGTTGGTCCACTAATCAATGAATGAACCCACTCAACCTCTACTTATAGCCTAAGGGTACATTTTATCACTACGTCATCCTTATTAAAAGAATTGTGAAGGTGTAAATAATCCTTTAATTTTTTCCTACTTTCACAGATGTGTCCAGATGTCTATACGTAGCATTTTAACTGATCTGACATGAATGCAAACATCTTTTGTAAGAGAAAAATGTGTTAGGTTGGATGATTGACAATGACCCTTGTATACTATTTAGTTCAGTGTTAATATTTTTTTTCTAAACACATGGGTGTAAAACCACGATTAATAAATCTAAGAGTTCCAGTTGTTTTAAATCAATTATCACCTTGAAATACCCAGTAAAGGGACCATGCCATGAGGACTAGAGGCTGATGAGGAGTCACATCAAGTTCATTTAGGGTTAGAGTGATGGGTGTTACCACCTGCACCTCCAATTAATGACACCTGGTTGAGAGCTAGAGCCATACATAGTTGGAAGATAAAAAATACAGACTTTTCATTTTCTTTTTTTAATGTATTTTATTGATTTTTTTACAGAGGAAGGGAGAGGGATAGAGAGTTAGAAACATCGATGAGAGAGAGACATCGATCAGCCGCCTCCTCCACGGCCCCCACTGGGTATGTGCCCACAACCAAGATACATGCTCTTGACTGGAATTGAACCCGGGACCTTTCATTCTGCAGGCCGACACTCTATCCACTGAGCCAAACTGGTTTCAGTGATAGACTTTTTAAAAAAGAAAAATATATAGAATTAGAGAGTATTCTCTAATTCTGTAAAAATAAGTAAATAGAAACCTTCCATTCAATCCCAACAAATGCCCACACCAGGAGACGAATACAGGCAAGCGCTGGTGCCTCAGAGATGTTCTAAGTCATTATGCTAACTCGCCTCTCACGGTCTCTGCCTAAGCTTACTGGGTTTCACTTCACCCACGGCTCCTATCTCTCATCTCCTTCTTACACTTACAGTCCTCTTTTTAAGCCATTAATCCTGGGATTTGCTTCTGGTCGCTTTAGCTACTGACTGTTGGCTCTCACTCAGAACTGGCTTAGCTTCACTTTGATTTAAGGACCACACTCAGTCCTTGCGCTTTCTCATGGTGACCCCATTCCTGTCTGGTCCAATATTGAAGGAGAAGAGGTGGGTTTAGACAGGCGGAAGGAAAGGTAGGGTAGAATGTATTAAAATTAATCAGGATCTGCCAAAGCCAGTATGGCTCGGTGGATAGAGCGTCGGCCTGGGGATTGAGGGGACCCAGGTTCGATTCCGGTCGAGGGCATGTACCTTGGTTGCGGGCACATCCCCAGTGGGAAGCATGCAGGAGGTGACTGATGGATGTCTCTCTCTCATCCATGTTTCTAACTCTCTATCCCTCTCCTTTCCTCTCTGTAAAAAATCAATAAAATACATATAAAAAATAAAAATAAATAAAATTAATCAGGATCTTATGAATCATCAGCTAAGGAACACAACAGTATAAGGCTTTCAAAATAGTTCATTTGTTCTGCGTTGGCACTGAATATTTGTAAAAGACTTCACCAAGAACGTGGGGACTCCTGCAGTCTTTGTGGGGGATGGACAGTTTATATTCCACATTCTACTTGCTGGTCATCCCTCCCACCCCCACCAGCCCTAGGCTGTTCACTGGCTCGCATAGAAGATGAACAATACTCTGATTTGAGACTGACAATTTCCAGCACCACAATTATCTTCCATGGAAAGAAAACGCCCGGCAGCTTATGTAGGCAGGCTTAAATTCTTAGCTCTCCCAGTATGAGTGGCCGCAATTCTGCTTTACAGTGCATGTGAGCAGAGATAATGTAAGAGACTGCCCACAAAACAGTAAAAAAAGTTTAATTAACTGGCAAAAAGAACATTTCTTTTTCAACTCAGCTAACGGAAGGATTTCACATAGACTAACTCTTACTAAATCACCTCTTGAATAAGTTAAATTTAAGTTAACAGTACAGGCTCTTAACCCAAACTTAATAAAAAAATGGTACTCAATAAAAAAGAGAGGGGACACAGATCATAAGAAAGAGGAAAGTTTAAAATATGAAAGAAAAGTAAACTGTTAGGTGAAATAAAAGTGTGTATATACTTTTGTGCCATCCCTGAAAGTATGTATTAATAGGTGGGTGCATGCCTGAGATAAATAGCTTGACCCAAACTAAGAAATTAAAACATATTATAGAGGACATACATGTTTGGAGTGCCTAATGCATAGCATGAACTCTGCTAATGAAAGACTATTAAAGATCCATCTCACTTATATGTGGAATCTGATGAACATATGGAACACACTGATGTATCTCAAGGGGAAGAGGAGGCAGAGATTAACCAAAGAATGTGTGTGTGTGTGTGTGTGTGTGTGTGTGTGTGTATGCATAGCCAATGGGACAGAGAAAAAAGTGTGATGATGAAAGCCTGGAGTGGAGCAGGGGCTGGGAGGAGGGGAGCTAAGAGGAGGAAGAACTGGAGGACATCTTTAATACTGTTAACAATAAAAAAGAGCTGAAACCGGTTTGGCTCAGTGGATAGAGCATTGGCCTGCGGACTGAAAGGTCCCAGGTTCGATTCCGGTCAAGGGCATGTACCTTGGTTGCGGGCACATCCCCGGTGGGGAGCATGCAAGAGGCAGCTGATCGATGTTTCTCTCTCATCGATGTTTCTAACTCTCTATCCCTCTCCCTTCCTTTCTGTAAAATATCAATAAAATATATTTTTTTAAAAAAACAATAAAAAAGAAAGACTATAACCCACAGAGTGATCAAAGTGATATTATAAAATATGTAAATAAGATCATGCAATCCCTCTGTAGCTGGATTGCAATTGGAATAGTCAAAATGCCTTGACCAGCCCCTCAAGACTCTATAGCATCCAAACTACCCATATTTTCACCCTCATCTCCTGCTTCTCATCCCCTCTCTCACTCTGCTCCTGCAGGCTGGCTTTCTGTCTTTCCAGCTCCTTAGAAAACAGAGTTAGGCAAAATCCTATGTGGCAATCTACACGTGGGTGTCCCATTTAGGGAAGCAAGAGTGAGAAAAATATGGGAGGTAATGCGGTAGAGGAGGGAGAGCAGCCGGTGGGGGACCAAGCTGGCCGCAGAGCTACAAGTGTGGGGTAACTGTTGAGGTTCTCCAGAGAAACAGAACCCCCATTAGAGAAGGAGGTTCATGATATGGAGTTGGCTCGCGCTGTTATGGGCAATGAGATGTCCTACAATCTGCCATCTGTAAAGTGACTCAGGAAGGACAGTGGTGCATTTTGCCAGGCCTGAAAGCCAGGAATCTGATGGTACAGAGCCTAGTCCCAGTTTGAAGATCTGTAAAACAGAAGCCCTGAGGACAAGAGAAGGTCAAGATCAACCAGACCAGCAGAAAGCCTATTCAAGCTTCCTCAGTTTTTTGCTATTCAAACTGTTAATGCAGCAGTTCTCAACCTGTGGGTCATGACCCCTTTGGGGGTCGAATGACCCTTTCACAGGGGTCGCCTAAGACCATTGGAAAACACCTATTTCCCATGGTCTTAGGAACCAACAGACGGCTCCTCGGTGTAGCAAACTGTAGCAATGTAGTTTACTGTTGTCATATGAAGACTGTTACCCATGCTACACCACGATTCAAGACAAAATTTCATTTGTTTGTAATTAGAAATAAATATTTCACAATATATAATTACATATTGTTTTTGTGCTTAATCACTATGCTTTAATTATGTTCAATTTGTAACAATGAAAATATATCCTGCCTATCAGATATTTACATTACAGTTCATAACAGTAGCAAGATTACAGTTATGAAGTAGCAACGGAAATAATTTTATGGTTGGGAGTCACCACCACATGAGGAGCTGTATTAAAGGGTCACGGCATTAGGAAGGTTGAGAACCACTGTCTTAATGGATTGGGTGATGCCTACCCACGTCTCTTTCCTGAGGTACCTAATTCAAATGTGAATCTCTTCTGGAAATGCCCCTGCAGACACACCAAGAACGAATGTTTAATCAGATACTTCAGCACCCTATGGCTTCATCAAGTTGACACATGAAATTCACCATCACACCCAGGAGAAGTGAGGCTGGACAAATCTGGGATAATTCACAGCCTGGGCTCGGTATATCTGCTTTTTGTTCTCAGAACAGGCCAAGGTCAGTGGTCAGGAAACTCATTAGTCCACAGAGCCAAATATCCACAGTACAAGGGTTGAAATTTCTTTTGAGAGCTAGATTTTTTAAACTTAAACTTTTTTTAATGCCATTTCTTCAAAATAGACTCGCCTAGACCGTGGTACTTTGTGGAAGAACCACACTCAAGGGGCCAAAGAGCTGCATGTGGCTCGTGAGCCACAGTTTGCCGACCACAGGCCTAGGTCATTCTCAGCTTAGGATTTCTATACTGTGTCCTACTCATAGTAGGATCCTAGTTCCATCCTCTTGTGGGAATACTTTTCCCCTAGTTTCTCTCATCCTTGATTTTTAGCTCAAATGTCACTCAGAGATCCTCTGACCACCCTTTCTGCAGGAATACAACAATCCAAGGGGGTCAGCGACATTTCACTGTTTTTATATTTTTTTATAAAACGTATCACTACCTAAAATAATTTTATTTGTTAAAAATTTTGCAGGACTAATGTCTGCCTCCCTCCCCCACGCATTATATGTTCCATAAGGTAGAGAATTTATCTGCGGTATTCATTGTCCTATTCCCAGTCTCTAAAATAAAATTGGGATAAAATATATGATCAATATTTATTTATTGTGTGGAGGATAACTAGAGGAAAAAGAGAATAAAGGAGACATCTCCACCACAAAGGAATTCTAAATGCTCTGGGGGAAGAGACAACTATTCAACATCAACACAGTGCGACAGATGCTCAATCTAAAATAAATTTAAATCGACAAAGATCAAGCAGAGGCATCGTTTCAGACTGAGTGGAGGGGTCTCACCGAATACTGATACTTGAATGAAGTTTCAAAACCCCAGAAAGAAGGAGACAGGTGATCTGATGTAGCCCAAAACCTTTCATTCATTCATTCATTCATTCATTCCCAAGGTAAAGATCACGATTCTAAATTCTGCTTCACTCAGTTTGAATCCTTTTCTGATATCGGTGGCTCTGTGACCTCAGATTAACTCCATCACACCCTCGGGCTCGGTCTCCTCCTTAAATACAGGTGCGATACTAACATCTTCACAGGCTTGGGGTGAGGAGTAAATGAGAAGGACCATGAACAGGGATGCGCTCAGTACCTGTCTCCCTGTAGGTGTTCCGTGCATTTTAACTGTAGCATCAGAACTAACGATTACTAACTTGAGGCGATCTAATATGGTGACAAGCAGAAGAGACGAGGTCCCTTCCTCAGAGATCTGTCTGAAGCAGGTCATGAAGGAACAAACCCACGACTTAAAAAGCCTTTTCCAGACGCAAGGTGCTGTGAAGCCAAGAAGAAAGAATACAAAATATCAGGGGGACAGTCCACTGAAGTTCACGGACGAGGTGACATTTAAGCCGAGATCTGAAGGCTGAGCAAGAGCCAATCAAGGAAAAGGCGGCTCAGAGCGGGACACCCAGGACAAAGGCTGCTGCGCTTTGAAGGTGGAACAGAGAGAGTGGTGTCGGAGGCTCTGAAAGAAGGGGCTCCGTCTGGAGGGCAGAGATAAGGGCGGGGAGGTCTGAGGTGAGTCTGGAGAGGTGGACAGAGGCAGACCAGGCGGGGCTTTGAAGGCCAGCTTACAGGGCTGGGATGGACTTGAAAGCGCGACAGAAGTTCATCAGATGGCTTCAAGCAGGTTTAGGACAAGCCCCAGTCACATCTGTAAAAGACGTCTCTCTCCTCTGTGTGCATAACGGATTGGAGGTGGCTAAAAGGGGAAACAAGGAGGCCAGGTGGAGGGCATGAGTCGCAGGCCCATGATCAGGAAGTTGACATGACAAGACATGCGTCATTCGCATGGAAGCTTGGGGGATTTACAGCTCCTTTGTGGTGGCTGCTGCCTGCAGTGTGTGCAGAGCAGGTAGTGGGAGACTGGATACCAGAACCCTGGGGGAGGTTCCTGATACTGAGCTAAGTGAGTTTGGGGGGCAATATTCATAGAAACTGACTTTTGTGATATTGCTGACTTGTAGTCATGAATTGCTAAGTCTTAATGCTCTGGAGTCATAGTGGTCAACTGCTTTCGTGGACAGAGTGATCAGTTTAATTATCAGGTGGTACTTGTTAGATTTTATTGCAATTCCGCATCACCCCGCCTCCTCAGTCTCTCTCTCAATCTTTCTTTCTCATTTAGGTGAAGACAAAAATAAAAGGCTAATACATATCAGGAGCAATTGCTCAGAAACAGACTGGTGTCTGAGAGCATCTTTGTGAATCAGGGATTTACGTCACTTCTTGTCTGTTTGTCTTTGCTGGTCTATGACACTGACTTGAGCTGGGGATAGCTTTTTCTGATTTTTCCTTCATGGAACCCTCTGTCTTAAGTTACTGATACTATGATATGCATCCTGTTTTCAAGTGATTTGTCACTACTTTATGATTCTTCTAATTCCTCATGTTTTTCATTAGTCTGAGCCAAGCCTTATTTTTCACAGAAGACCTTTCTCACCTTCCATGCCCAGCTGTACCTTTTCCTCTGCTTATCTCAAAACTCAGCTTTTTCTCCTTTAAACATTCTCTCTACTCTCTCTTTGTTCTTTCAAATCTCCTGTCTTTCTCCTTCCTGACAACATATCCAATACCCATACATTAGACTGGGCTCTGTTCTCATTGTGAGGGATTCA